>OU896709.1:34249571-34392571 GCA_918026855.4 Phaedon cochleariae | reverse complement strand
TCTCCAAGGGCCATATAGTGAATATTATGCCAACTATAGGTTGTTGTATATCGAATGAAAGGTCTCTGCTTGAAATTTACGAAAATCAAGGGCCTCAAGGGACATGTAGTAAATATTATATCAACTTTTGCTTGTTACCTATCAAATGAAAGGTCTCTGCTTGAATTTCACGAGAATCCAATTTTGAAGGGTCTCAAGGGCCGTATAGTGAATATCATGTCAACTATAGCTTGTAACTTATCAAATGAATGGTCTCTGCTCGAATTTAACGAAAATCAATTTTTGAAGGGCCTCAAGGGTCATATAGTGAATATTATGTTAACTGTAGCTAGTTACCTATCAAATGAAAGGTATCTGCTTGGATTTTACGGAAATCAATTTTTGGAGGCCCTCAAGGGCCATATAGAGAATGTTTTGTCGACTATAGCTTGTAATGCATCAAATGAAAGGTATCTGCTTGAATTCTACGGAAATCCATTCTTGAAGTAGGTACCTCAAGGGCCATATAGTGTATATTTTGTCAACTATATAGCTTCTTATACCTCAAATGAATGGTATCTGCTTGAATTTTACGGAAATCGATTTTTGAAGGGCTTCAAGGGCCATATAGGAGATGTTATGTCAACTATGGCTTGTTATCGTTTCATTTGAGACTAAAAAAAAACCTGTTGTCGTTCAAACAGATGGAAGTCACGCGGCTACAGGTTTGCCACATGCAAGGCGAATCGAAAAACCATGAGACATCAATAATTGAAGAACTATAAGTTGAATCTGCACAACCTAGCTTCGTGTGAAATTCAAAAACTAATAGAAATTGTGAAAGAATACCAAAAAATTATTTCTATGTGAAGTGTAGTTCATTTTCATCTTATATATGAAAGTAAAACTCCCATATGAGGAGTGTGGTGCAAACCATATCAAGAGGTAAACGCAATCATCTTCGATCTCATCGAAAAAATCGCTTCAGGTGTGGTGAAAATCGAGACAGTAATATAAATTCGAAAATCATAGCATAATTAGTGAAAAGCAACATAACAGATGAATCGATACGACTTATGATGGTGATTGAGTGGCAGGAACGCAAATGGTCATGAATGTTGTCGGTCAAAGAGGTGAAATACGAAAAAGTCAAGAAGAATCTACTTTGTTCGAATGTTTGAAGGTATCTATCCTCTGCATCTTCTATATTATGTTGAATCTCAGGTGTTTTCACATGAAGGAAATCATCGTATACGCAATTATTCGAAACTGTAGGAGCGTAGTGCGATTCGTGACGAAAGCTGAAATACTATAGCCACCCATTCGAGAATGCTTCGAATTCTTTCAATTTCAAACATAAGATATCCCCTGAATGATCTTTATTTCTTTGACTACAAACCTATAGAAATATATATGATAATAGGAACAATATGTTGAATCAGATCCTTCGATACTGAAACAGCTTCGAAACTATTTTGGCTTCAAAACTGTCTTCTTTCGTAGTATATTTCTTTCACTCTACATTCTTTTCATCAAATTTGATTTTAAACATAAGATATTCTCAAAATGTTGAGAAGCAATATTCTCAGATAAATTATGAACATACAGAAATGGATATATATTAATATAAAGCAATACATTGAGAATCCGCATTCACTATGTGATGAAAATATTTACTCTTTTTCAGTTGATTCAATAGAAAACAACTATTTTCCTGGATATATACCACGACAAACATTGAATTATATCTATTGAACACACAACGATAAGAGTTTAAAAATAAAATATAAAAACTTCTGAAATTGAGAATTTGCATTCTCCTCCAGACAAAATATGTACATGCACACATCATTCTGGATATTCAACAGAAAACAACTACTTTCCTGGCACATAGAGAATGCGAATTCTCAATGTATTGCTTTATATTAGAGAATATTCCTTTTCAACACTTTAATACCTAATCAGGGGGTTCAAACTTGAACGATGGAAACTTGTGATTTTTTATAGACCTCTAATCGCAGATTCGTGATAGAGTCTCAATTCAGAATTTTTTTCCACGCCCTGTATGATGAATGTCATACACCCAAAATCCTCAAAATGATTCATATTTTGTTATAAAAAATGTTAGAGAATATTCCTTTTCAACACTTTAATACCCAATCAGGGGGTTCAAACTTGAACGATGGAAACTTGTGATTTTTTATAGACCTCTAATCGCAGATTCGTGATAGAGTCTCAATTCAGAATTTCTTTCCACGCCCTGTATGATGAATGTCAATTTATCATACACCCAAAATCCTCAAAATGATTCATATTTTGTTATAAAAAACGTATTATATATATATATCTACGGTATGCCGCAAATGTATGGAATAAATCCATTTCAAATCTAGACGACTTTGAAAAAGAATCAAAAAAGTAGAGTTTTGAACTTTTTTAATGGATTTATTTTGACTAGACTACCCTTCGATGTTCAATTCTCAATAGCAGACCTCTTTCAGTTGAACAAATGAGCATTCTTGACTGTTGGATAGACGATAAGTAGACCTTTCAAATGACGTATCACATGACCCTTGTTTGTATTTGAAAAAATCATCCATTATGTCATTACTCCAACACCGGTAACTTAACATTTATCAAAACTTCAGTGTTTTTGAAATGTTTTCTAAAGTCGCCCATTCCTGGAATAATGAATTTAATCCATACATTTGCATCATACTATATATATGTGTAAAGAACAAATATTAGCTCCTTTGATGCTGATCTCGGAAACCAATCTTGTGTTGATAAATGTTCTCCTTTCATATGGTAATTTTGTATGTTGTAGATAATCCTAATTAACGATAACTGCATGTGCATTCACTATCAAGTATTACATAATTAGAAACCAAACTTGTCGGGACTAGATAAAGTGTATATAAGGCTCAAAATGAGCTTATTTGCTAAGAAATAGCGAGTGAATTTGTGCGTGCAGATTTATTTCATGTAAGTGTAATACAATACTTGTACTAAGTTTATATAAAAAACAACCTGTTATTGTGACGTTACTCATTTTTATCGGGAACAGCTGATTTTTTTTATATACTTGTTTTTCACTTTCCCAATATACATCTACATTTCATGCTTTGATGACTAATTTTTCATATGATTTTCCTTGAACTGAATGTCAACATTTCTATCTATTCCTTACAACGTAATATGGAAAACTCAGTCGAAGATATGTTTGATTTACGAAAAAAAAAAATACACGACAAGATTCCTTAACATATCCCGTCTTATCATTGTGTAGCAAAATGAATTTATTGATTTCGAACCACATTCTTTATGATTGAATAAATTTAACACATATTTTCAAGGTCAGAGACGAGAACCTAATGGAAATATCGCAAATATCATAACATGAGTGGAGTGTGGCACACAAAGAAACATTTTTCGAATAATAGCAATGTTCATTATTCCAAATTTTTTGGGATTTTCTCTCCTCGTTTCTATAAAATAAAAATATGAATATTATTTCAATATACGTGTAGTAAGGACAAATCAGATGATTTGCCCCAAAATGTCACTGCGTTTAAAGAATTTTCCAATCAGAGAGCCTAAAAGAAAAATTCACTAGCTTGTCAGTGACAATTTGTATTGAGCAGAACCGGTCCCGAAACGTCCAAAGATAAGTGAAAATTTGATATTTTTTCTATATACCTTTATTTCCCTTCTCTAAAAATTTTTTCAATTGGATTGCGTCAAACGACCTTCAATGTATAGGTAACTTTCACATGGCAAAGTATATGTATCAAGCTCCTGAATTGATATTCTAATTTCGTCATTGTATTCAAATTTTTGTAGAAATGGTTGGTATGTGTGATACTCCTTTTCTTGAATTGATTGGTCAACTAACGGTTTTTGATTGATATTCAAAATATCCATTATATTAGAAGCGTAAATCCTAGAGACTTTAAAAAAAGACGATTGGAACGTGTTAGTCTCTTGGTGTTTTTCTTCACACTGGTGGGTTTTCCTAAAATCTTTGCTCCCTTATACCAAATGGGGTCGACCATCCTATTGTACTTAATAACCATAAATATCCGAGTTTTTTCATGTGAAGGCTGACAGTTATGGTTTCGCCTCGAAAATTAATGAGTCTTCCAGCTTGATCCAATATTTTGATGGTGATGTTGTCTATTGTCCGTACACTTATCTTGAAATATATAATTGAATCCACAGTTACGATAATCTTGTATCCTGGAGGAACAACTGGACTGAAAGTGTGAATCGAATGGTTTTCTTGGCCGTTATGATAACTTTGTGTTGCTATATTACAATATATATTGATAGCATTGACACTCAAAATGTTCACTGTGGTATCCGATGTGTGAATTTGATTTGCTTCCAAGATACGATTACTAAATCCCAATAATCCACCAATAGAATTATCAGTGAAATTGATCCTCCTATTTGTATTTATGGTCACTGATAGAGTGTTGAAATTGGGAATGATATCGATTCTTGCTTCTTTGTCGATATCTTTGACTCTAGAAGATATAATGTCCTGGAGATCATTGATTTCATAGGATCCCACTGGAATCGTGATGGAATTATCATTGTCACCGAAAACGAATTGGTTATTTTGTTCGTCAACATTGGGAATTACATTGAATGTTTCGAAACTAGTGAGTCCTATACCATATTCAGTATTTTCCTCCAGATGTATGGCTGGATTGAAATCAGAACTGAGCACAGAGGATGAACCAGATAATGAAAATGCTAGCGACATTATCTATGATGTACTACATGATTTTCAAGTGTGGTACATATTATATAAGAATTTGAGGCAGAGTTGACCGCAATTATAAGGATTGTCCAACTGAAAATCATCATAATTATACTCTACGTTGTTAGAGCTACCATCGCTGTAGAAATATTTTATGAGTTCGAGAGGAGGTCTCAAGTTGCCATAACTATCAAAGTACGAGATATTTTGTCTTGATTTGATAAAACACACCCAATGTGTCCCTTCACAATTTTTTTTGTCAAGATTGACAATACCACTCTCGTATCTTCTGATTTTATTGGGTAATTCATCCAACATGAACACTCCTCGGAAATGTGGTATTTGTAGTTTGTCAACATATTTCAATAAATCTACATTCGTCAATGGACGGCGTGGTAGCTTCATTTTTAGTTTTTTGAATATGGTTTTAGGAATAATCCATATCCACGTTTGTAAGGTTTCAAGAACAACCCTTTTCCCAATGATTGCTGTTCCATCTTCAAATTATGACGTTTTTGTTCATCCAGCTGTTCTTTTGCCGCTTTAGCTTTGTTTATGGCTTGAGCGATTCCTGCTGCCCCTCCTCCAAGACTACCAAGAGCACCAAGAGCGGCGAATAGAGGAATTAGTGGAATGAATCCTCCAGATTTGGGAATAGGAATGATTCTTTTCTTTGGTTTCAGAACTTTTCTATTGCCAATAGAGGATAATGCTTGGTGTGCAGCTCGGAGTAGATCAATATTTTTACCTTTGACACTATTCCGTGCTTTTCGAATCGCTTGATTGAAAGTAAGCGCACCTCCTTTTTTCAATCCCATTCCTAGTTTGCTTTTAGTTTTCATTATTCCTGTGATTCCTAGTGATGCGATCTTTTCACCAAGATTGGAGTTCTGATTGTTAAAACGGCTCAATGCACGCTCAGACAAAATACGATCGGCTTTGTTTCTTCTATTCAAATCTCTGTATTTGGAGTATGCTATATCGTGTTCTTTACAAGCTTCGTCTAATTGATTAATGCCTTTGTCTCCACGGACAAGTCGCTCAGATAACTAAAAATGATAACCAGGTAGATGCAATTCGAAAGGGAGTTTATCTATGAGAGTATTCAATAAACCAGCTCCTTTCGTGTCACTATGATTACTGAGTTGTTGATTGTACAGATGCATTTGATATACGTGCGGTAGTAAGAACTACAATGCAGTTTTCATAAAATGTTAGTGTTTTTATATTTGTTATTCATTCGAAGATGAGGGTTGAGGAACACAAGGTGAAACTTTCTGTAACCAATCATGATAATTATATCATTAACAATCAATTCAAGAAACATGGAGATATATTTGATATACGTGCGGTAGTAAGAACTACAATGCAGTTTTCATAAAATGTTAGTGTTTTTATATTTGTTATTCATTCGAAGATGAGGGTTGAGGAACACAAGGTGAAACTTTCTGTAACCAATCATGATAATTATATCATTAACAATCAATTCAAGAAACATGGAGATATATTTGAAGGAAACTCAAAACGTGCCTTAATGGTTGGCTCGGTAAGACGAATTGTATGATTAGTTTGCTAGATGAACCAAATGGATTGAGATTCGAAAATGTGTATCTGTATTCCAAGTCCCTGTATCAACCAAAATATGGATATTTGAGGTTGCTATTCAAATCGTTAAAGGAGATTGGATATTTCGAATATCATGATGGAGATGAAGTAATTACTCCAGATGAAGTAGCTCCGAATTCTATTATTATATTCGATGACATAGCCACATGCAATCAGAACATTATCAGAGATTTTTTTTGTTTTGGACGGCACAAGAACACAGATGTATTTTATTTATGCCAGACTTATAGTTCCATACCGAAACAATTGATATGAGATAATAGCAATCTTATCATCATTTTCAAACAAGATGTAACAAATTTGAAACACATTTACGATGATCATGTCAATGTGGATATGACATTTCAGAAATTTTCTGAGTTGTGTTCATTCTGTTGGAAGGAGAATCATGGATTTGTTGTGATTGACAAGGATGGAGATATTGGGAAAGGTAGATATAGGAAAGGATTCAATGAAATTTTGATGGTTTAAATTGATGTGAATCATTCGTCAGGTAACAGTATAGTTATGGAGGTTAATCTAGCAAAACAGTTGGTGAAAGCCAGACAATCTGTCAAGAAAAAATACCAAGGGCTCAAGTCAGATATTGCTCTATCGAAAACTTCATTGGAAAAAACATATGAACCAATAACTGATCCTTTGAGAAAATTACTATCATCAATCAATGAAACGGCAGTTCCTAAAGTGGAGAAAACTGATCCTGATTCATTCTCAACTCCCCAACAGAAACAGTATTATAAATTGCTACCAGATGAAACGATTCCACAAAATGAAGAAACATTCCAAACGATTCCACAAAATGAAGAAACATTCTTACATGAACCGGAAATAAGTTATTTCGATCAGAGTCTCAGGCAATTACGACAACAAGTTGAAAATCTCCAGGCTGTCCGACAACCAGAATTAGAGAAATATTTGGAAAAATATGAGAAACCTCTTCCTAGGGCTTACATTGAAGATATATTTACAAGTGATCCAGATCAATTTGATCATACATTCGGTGTCAGATATGAACTCACAACGGATAGTTGGATGATAGGTGATAGTGTTATAGAATTCCTTGGTCCACATTTTTTGATAAATGAAGTATCCTATAACGGTACACCAGGTCTTTATGAATTGATGTTCAAAAAACATCCACTCGGATACAAACCCAAAGATGTCGATAACTACATTGACATTGTTAAAAACACTAATGCCATTTATTTGCAGTATAATCCTTCGAACGGTCTATCAACATCAAGTGCAGAAAAATTTACAACTATAATCAAGCCTAGAGTAACGTCACTTCATTCTATGGCTAAACAAGTTGGAAAAAAACTCTTGGAAAAACGTCGGATACTCACTAGATCTCAATCTGTAAGTGGAAAAGGAATGGCGACGATGAAACTCAATAACAAGAAAATAGATTACAAATATTATGATGACTACAATGAATTGGTCGAGAGATTGAAATTACTTATAGCGGAACAATATGCAGGCCATACTGGTCATAACAATGAGATAATATCTGTAATTGAAGAGCTTAGAGAAGCGAAAATAATCAAATAAATACTTGTACACCACAGATTTTGTGTTTATTCATTTAGTTCCTCCAGTACAGGTATCATGCCTATAGATAAATTTGGTAGACATATGTTGAAACCACACCGAGTAGATCAATCCCAGCGAAACTACTCTGTTGATCAAAAACCTGTGAATATATTTCAGCTATACAGTGAAAGTGTTATTACCATTAGTGGAACTATATCAAAAGTGACTAAGCGACTCCCAACACCATGGCAATATGAATTAAATAATAATTCAGTTGATTATACATTTCCTCTGAGAGAGGGGCTTATAATTGCCATAGATAATTATCCAAGTAAATTATCAGTTGTTGTCAACAATAATACAATAGAAGCTAGAGACTTAATTGGTCAGAAATTGACAAGAGGCACGACTTTGAAATTCTTTGCTAAGCCAAATGTTACTGACGATAATTTATACCTTCAGTTAGTCGTGCATTCTCCCATTACCAAGTATGTCTGATATTAAGAAAGAGGTGGTAGAGGAACTTCATAAACCTGCGAGAAGACGATTTCATAGAAGACGAGTCATTCTCAAAGGATTGAATGATTTGTGGGAAGCTGATTTGGTTGAAATGATTCCATATGCTAAATTCAACAAGGGATACAAATATATTTTGGTTGTTATCAACGCATTCTCCAAATACGTTTGGTGTGAAGCTGTCAAAAGTAAGTCAGCAAAAGATGTCACACATGCCATGAAGAAAATTCTATCAGTATCAACCCCAAAAAATTTACATACTGACCGTGGGCGAGAATTCTACAATAGAGAATTCAATGAGCTTATGCAAAAATTCAAGATGAACCATTATAGCACATTTTCTAGTGTGAAAGCCAGCATTGTAGAACGTGTGAATAGAACATTAAAAAATATGATGTGGAAACAATTTAGTCTCCAAGGTAATTATAAATGGACAAACATTCTAGCAGATATCGTTTCAATGTACAATAACAAAAAACACAGAACCATCGGATTGAAACCAGTGCAAGTGAATGAGAAAAACGAACAGTTACTTTTGAATACGGTTCATAGTCACATGAAAACAACTAACCAACCAAAGTATAAAGAAAATGATCATGTTCGAATAAGTAAATTTCGAGAGGCGTTTCCTAAAGGTTACACCCCAAATTGGTCAAATGAAGTATTTAAAATTATAAAAATTCGTGCAACAAACCCGACAACATATTACTTGCAAGACATGTCAAAGAATCCAATTCAAGGTGCATTTTATGAACAAGAATTACCAAAAGTGAAGTATCCCGATGTATATTTGATTGAAAAAGTATTGAGAACGAAAGGAAATAAAATGTATGTTAAATGACTCGGCCTTGATAAATCGCACAATTCATGGATCATGAAAGGTAACGTTGTGTAACTCGCAATGTCTTACCTTTCACTGCTGCTACCTTTCACTGCTGCTACCTACCTTTCACCACCAGAAACCTTCAGGTGTACTATAAATAAGATCTACGTTTGATCCAAGTATGTTAGTTGAAACAATGTGTTTCGATAGTGATTATGTCAGTTCGGAAACTACCAGCGATTATTGGAGTGAAGTAGAAAGAATAAATCAAATGATCAAACAAAGAATAATCAATGATGGACCATATATTTTGGAATCTTCATTCAAAGTTGAAGATCCACCACTGGAAATATGTTGCGGTATGAGTGTTGCTAGATGTTTCGAACCGTCAATAAGGCTGAAAAAAAATAATGATTCCATATCATTCAACACTAGTGAATGGGCGAATGTTATGTTCATTTTCCGTAAACTGCTGATCGAATTCATGGAGATGGACAGTGATCCAGCTGATGTACAAGACTTAGACAGTGATGAACAAGTGAAGATAACACCAACAACTTTCATGGATATCAAAATTTTGAAAGTGCAGAGTGCTACCAATGCTACAATATATTTGAGAGAAGAATCTGTCCGGAATATCATATATTTTGACAACATAATCATTCAACATAAAATAGATATGCTGAGAAATTTATCATTCTATAGTTTTCATCATAATATTCTGGAACTAGCTAAAAAACTTTTGGTGCAATCCAATAATAAATTGAATGAAGAATCTATTATCATTGCAATTTGTGATATTTTGAGTAAAAGTGTGGAAGGATATGCATTCAGAGAATGTTTGTTATATTATAAAAATGATGTTATGAATACCATGAATAAAAAATAATAAAAAAAACAATGTGTTCTGGAGATATTTATTTCGAAAATTTAGTTTTTACATTCAAATTCAGTACAGGAATTTAAGTACAAATTTGGTGTCACATACAACATTTTGCCAGACTGAAATGTTACATAAATTTGAATGGATTCCATAGCGAAATCTCGACCAACCTCAAGAATACTTTTATCTCATAGAATCAGAAATACACAATTGGTTTACATAAAAAACATTTCATCATACAAGATATATCTAAATTTGAATGGATTCCATAGCGAAATCTCAACCAACCTTAAGAATACTGTAATGACCATAAGGTAAAGTATCTGTGGAATCATCAATTGAATACCTCTTGTCATCGAATGGACTCAAAACTATTTTCGTTTGTTCAATAGAATAAACTTCATGTGAACGTGATTGGATGTTTCTTTGCTTTTCATATTTCTCCTTATTATTTTTCAAACAGTCCAAATAATCGTCAAATATGATTTTTTTCTTGACTACATAAAATTTTACACCTTTTGACTTTTTAATACACTTTTTTCCACCCTCTGTGTTTGGTTTATTACTATTGACTAGAAAAGTATATTGTTTTGAACGTAGACCAACAAAGTCAGTTATTATTTCCCCCAGCATTTCATCTTTCATCAAACCGGCTACTTTTTTATTCACTAACGGTATACTATATTTATTATCTATAGGGTAATCACTTGTATCAAATTTGGTCAAATCTTTTTTGATTACTTCTTCATATACATCATCACAATGTAATTCATATATGAGACTGTCTGTATCTGTATAAAGCAACTTACAATCTGGTAATTTGAATTTTTTCAACATGTAATCGTAATGAAAACTGTAAACACAAGTTTTGGATATATCTAAGATAGCCATACCGATATACAAGGGTTTATTGAATATTATATTGGTTTTTTCATTTCAATTGCCATCAGCATTTCATCAAATATAGTTCGGTTATGAAAACTAGGACTGGAAATCAGATGTTTTGCACCATATCGACCATCCCAACTTTTCGCCAATTTAACTATCCTATGTTTTCGCAGATTCTCCATAGTCTTACCATAAACGGCATTTATCATTGTTTTGAAAGTAACCTTACCAAACTCATTTTTTGAATTTCTACGCAAATCTGTATTCAGATCAATATATGGTTTTAACCACTTTGATTGCCTGAACCTTAAAATTCTGTGAATTTTATCGACTACTAATCCGTTGGCCAAATATTGCTTCAAACTTTTATAGTGTGAAATATATTTTTCTTTATCATATAATGTAGTCATCAGCTTTGGTAATTTTGAATTAGGAGGAATTAGTTTTTCAGGTGCAAGAGGTAAATCTTTATGGAGATCATGGATACATTCAGGGTATTTGAGATCAACTTCCAGAATATAACCAAATTGGCATTCATCTGAAATTTCATTTACATTGAAATTTTCAAGATTTTCCAACCATTCAAAATCCGAATGGGGAAGGTCTTGGCACATGGCCCATCCATATAAATTATTAACATCAAAGTACATAATGTACTTCGACGGTTCATTGTTTTTGAAATTTGACATATATTTATTATTAGCAATGGAATGTCTATTTGAACACTGACTGACCCCACCTCTTATTCCCTTTTCTATGAATAGTAGTACATCAATATCTTGAATAGTATCCAGCCTACATTCAGTATATTTCAACATGCAATCCCAAGTATAACCTGGTAAAGTATAGTAGTGTGCAGGGTCCAATCCGTATGTTTCATGACATATTTTTCTGAAATTTTCAAATACATCGACTAACAACATGATATCTGTTTTCAAATAGAGATCAGAATAATCCCCTAATGATTCAATTTGAAATGTATCCCAAACCTTTTTTGCATGATCGTAATCCTCATCTGTAATATGCTCATCAATTAATTTACTATAGAAGTTATCTTTACTCGGTAATTTTGTTGCTACAAGTTTATCGATGTTATCCAAATAATCATAGCAAAATACACCTTTTTTACACGATAAATTAAATTTATTTTCATCAAGATCAGAAAATTCATTTCTCATATTGACAAATTCTGATTTATCCAAAAACGATACCAGATCTTCCAATTTGAATGACATGAATCTATAGGAATCAACATATCTGAATTTTACTTTAGATCCAGCAATATGTTGGGTGAAGCTTATATATTTCTCTTTGTTTATAGGGAGTAGGGTAATATATGAATGTTTCGCTAGATCTTTGATGATGGAGTGACTGTCGTAGCCACTCAAATTATGAAAAAAAACTGGAACAAAATAAGAATTTCGGTAATTTATGTTACAACTTGAATGACATAATCCACGAAATTCACCTGTAAAATGGTTATGATCTTGAGCTATGGTATCAGATTGCTTGAAAGGTTTTTCACAAATATGACACACTTCATTATTTTGAACTTCTTCAATTTGCATTGGTTTATTTATTTGCATTTGTTCTTCAATTAATTTTGCAAGATCATCGAATTGGTTTACGAACCAATCAATGCAATTTACACCTCTGAAACTCTTGACCTTCGATAAATTTTGATCATAATTACATTTTAAATAATAACCAACACTGAAAGTTTCATGTTTTTGATAACGTGAAGTTTTAATCATTTTCCTACCCTCTTGTTCTTCAAATGGAAGAAGCAATGACTCAAAGTCGCAATAAACAACGAAAGGTGTTTTTTCTTTATATCGGAAATTTTTAAATGATATGTATTTTTCATCGGAAAATGATATTTTACACTTATTAACTTCTACACAAACAACATCATGAGAATCTAATTTTTCTCGTGTACTGAAATAGTTCAAACATCTATCACACAGAAATTTGTTTTTATGTCCTAGCTGATTGGAAACTAATCTTGATAAATCTTTTATCCAACAGAGGTGATACTGATTTGAATCATCATACAGTTCATCATCAAAAAATGAAATATCCTCCTCCTCCTCCTCCTCATAACTCACAGAATAATCTTCTTGGAACATTAGTAGATTCACATGACGATCTGGTATCTTATTTCTAGTTATTCTTATAGGTACAGTGGTGAATTTTCCATTGTTTTTTTCCAGAGTAAACACGTTTATAGAAACATTATTGAGACTTTCAAATTTGGTGATTTGATTGATTTTCATGGGAAACTCGATACCTGTCAAGTCAAAAATATTGCTATAATGTGGATATGAAGAAGTTCTAGATGCATTCAATTTTGCTGGGTATAAGCATGATAGAACAGACCATGCAAAACAAGCATCATCATCATTTTTGATATTAAGACATGCTCTTTTATTGATTATTTGATCAGGTAATTTGATGAAAGATGAACCTCCATTACCCATCTCAACTTTATTGATGTTAACTTCCAGACTGACTAGTTTATATAATGTCCAACCGCTATCACGTTCTTGGAATTCATCGAGTTTATTCAAGAGAACATCGATAACATTATCATGATACCATTGTGTCAAATCCACACCCCTATCAATGATAACATTTTTTGTATTCAAATATTTGAATTCAACAATGATTTCATCATGTTTATTGTTTTTCAAAAATTCCCCACAAAAACAGGTATTTACTTTCATAATAACAAATTTCTTCAACAAAAGCTTCATTCTGCTTCTGAATAATATGAATGAGTCTTCCAAAAAGTCTTTGACAGCAATATGTTTCAAATTTATAATTATACCAGAACGTATACGACTCGAAAAAGCAGATTGAATATCTTCCCACTTGATTTTCTTCTTGACAGAAGCAACATTTTTTTTTTCCTCAAGTAAATTCACGAATCGTCTCAAATGTCCAATATTTGTATGCAATTTCCTAAGTGAACTTATATTCAGATTACCTTCACGAATAACTTTATTGAATATCTTGAGGTTTGCATTGCTTAATTTTTTCCATCGATTCTTATTTTCTAAATTTGATCTACCAGATGTGAGTGTTCTATATGCTTTCCGAATTATTTTGACAATATCATCACTCTTCTTTGATATATCTTCATCCATCCTACTTTACCTTGTGGTTAAAAATCAACGTTTTCTCTTCTTAGGAGGTTCAAGTGAGAACCCACTTGAACCTGTTTGTTCTTTGTTTCTTTCAGTAGTATTCCAATAATCACTACTTTCTAAAGTTTCAGAACAATATAAGTTTAAATTATCGTTTGGTTTATTATATGCTTTTTGAATGTTATTCAACGTAGTTGAAAAATTATGTATATTTACTGATCGATCACAAAAAGAATAGTATTTTTTACATTTGGTACAAAACTTAGTATCCATGAGTTGAAAAATAATTTTTGATAGAGTTCGAAAGCACTCACGTTCATTCTGCTTTCAACAATTCAAACTGATAAGCGTCCTTAGGCTTCCCCACGTCCTTTTTCCCCTTGTAAACTAGAGAATAAGCTCCAGGAATGAAATCTGCTTCCTTTCCCTCCAGTTGCTCGGTGATCCTTTTTGGTAGAAAAACGACTTTGCTGTCCAACTCCACCAAGACGCTCCTTCCAAATTTCGTATTGACGATGCGTAGTGACAGGATAGGTTGAGCCGTATCAACAGGAAGATCAGATAACTTGACTGTTTCCTTGGCACACAATGAAGCAGAGTTGTTTATTTCTGTAAGATCCATCTAGAATTAGAACACAATATTGTTGTTTCTCAAAATCATAAATTATGGTTTTTTCAAAACAACAGTTTCACATTGAAATAACTCACCTTGAGGTTGTATGTGGTGCGAGGTACAAGATTTCGATATGGAATGATTTTTCTGCTTAGGCTGCAATTCCTCTATACTGCTAGCTGTTGCGTTCTCCAACTTGTTGGCATTGTACATTCACCATACTTTCTAAATATTCCCCACAATAATGATGCAATTGAGGCGCGTTCCCTTCTGATTATTGCCTTGAACGTTCACCATACACTCCTTCGCATTTCAACATACATTCATAACTACATCAATTCTGACATCCAAACGCCAATCGTGTTTCTGAATAAAGAATTATATCTATACTCACACATTCCATATTTGATACAATCTTTCTTGCATAAGAAACAATGTAGATGTCCTCTAATATGAACATGAACTTTGTTACATCGAATTATATCAAAGTTTTCTTGCATTCTCCTCACAGCCCCATCTTCTTCATAACATCTTCTACACAATATAAACCACTTTCTATCCACATAACCATGAAACTGATAATATTTATTGCAACTTGAATAATCAGTCACACAAGTATTATTAATCAAATGATTTTCTTGTGGAGATTCAGGTTGAGTTATATCATACCTTGCACCATATGGTTCATAAGTCACCCTCACATTCGCTTCTTCATCACTCTCTACTTCCTTCACATTCATGATTTCATCCTGACATTCAATCTCATTCCTCACACATCTATATTCATCAATGAAATCAACGGGAACATCTCCTTGAGATGAGGTGCTCACATCATTCACTTGTACTTCGGCCATCTTCAATTGAATCTAACTGCCAACTGGAATAAATCAGTGCTTTTTATACAGAATATCCACTCTCTGAATCATACTCACCTATGATGATGACACGTGACAGTCCTTCCATGAAAAAAATTCCATCAAAGAATGTTCATTTTTGATCAAACCATAGTCCGAAATGGTTGTGCTGAAGCCTTGTTTTATCATTTTGAGTTTCATCCAGCAAAATGTTTTATATATTTCAAGACAATCCAATTTTAAGGAAGTTTTCATATCATTTGATAACAATGGCATAAAAAATGATAGTTGGCCTGCATCGTGGAAAAGAATGGAGTATACATTGGTGAATAATGGATTGCTCTCTACCTACATGACATACATTCCAAGCAATTCCAGTGAATACAAATTGAGAATTTATTATCAAAATGGTGCTTATGAAGATTCATATGAATGGCAACAACTCAAGGAAATATCACAGACCAACGTAACTCTGATTATTCTGTATTCTAGTTTTATGATTTTAGTTTTAACAATATTAGGATACATTGTGAAAAATATTTTTGAATTGTAAAAACATGTTTATTCATTCATAGAACCCGATATTGAATAAAATACTGTATACAAAATTTTCAAACCGTATTTCTGTTCAAAATGAGGTAAGATAATAAATCAATGCATAGTATTTTTTGCTTTAATATAGTTATTCCAATTCTGAAACAAACAAAAATTGAAATTTTTCAATCTGTTATAATCAGATCAAATGCATACCATGGTATCAAAGATAATCTCGAACTTTTGCCTCCTATTCACTACATGGCCCTTGAGGCCCTTCAAAAATTGATTTCCGTAAATTTCAAGCAGAGACCTTTCATTTGATATACAACAACCTATAGTTGGCATAATATCCACTTTATGGCCCTTGAGGCCCTTCAAAAGTTGATTTTCTTAAATTTCAAGCAGAGACCTTTCATTTGATATACAACAACCTATAGTTGGCATAATATTCACTATATGGCCCTTGAGGCCCTTCAAAAGTTGATTTTCGTAAATTTCAAGCAGAGACCTTTCATTCGATATACAACAACCTATAGTTGGCATAATATTCACTATATGGCCCTTGAGGCCCTTCGAAAGTTGATTTTCGTAAATTTCAAGCAGAGACCTTTCATTTGATATACAACAACCTATAGTTGGCATAATATTCACTATATGGACCTTGAGGCCCTTCAGAAGTTGATTTTCGTAAATTTCAAGCAGAGACCTTTCATTTGATATACAACAACCTATAGTTGGCATAATATTCACTATATGGCCCTTGAGGCCCTTCAAAAGTTGATTTTCGTAAATTTCAAGCAGAGACCTTTCATTTGATATACAACAACCTATAGTTGGCATAATATTCACTATATGGCCCTTGAGGCCCTTCAAAAGTTGATTTTCGTAAATTTCAAGCAGAGACTTTTCATTTGATATACAACAACCTATAGTTGGCATAATATTCACTATATGGCCCTTGAGGCCCTTCAAAAGTTGATTTTCGTAAATTTCAAGCAGAGACCTTTCATTTGATATACAACAACCTATAGTTGGCATAATATTCACTATATGGCCCTTGAGGCCCTTCAAAAGTTGATTTTCGTAAATTTCAAGCAGAGACCTTTCATTCGATAGGTAACAAGCTATAGTTGATATAATATTCACTACATGACCCTTGAGGCCCTTCAAAAATTGATTTTCGTAGATTTCAAGCAGAGACCTTTCATTTGATAGGACCTGAAATGTCCTACTTTTAGTTAATACAATTATCAAATAATACTCTTTGTTTGATTCACTGATCCCTCCCTTGTGTTATATCCAAAATGTACAGTACCCTGAGTACTGCGTTCAATATAGCGGGTCTCAGAATACTTGATACTATGACAAGCAGGAGAATTCTCCCCGGCTCATTTCTGAGATGCTTCACCACCTGATCCTGAGATCGCAAGAAATTTCATATTGAAACCATATGTCCATAATACATATAGAGCGATTCTAGTATCAAGAAACCATAAGACTGTTCTGAGATCATTGATGTTTGAATCGACCTAGGATCAAATAATACATAGGTCGATTCTAGTATCATTGATCTCTGAATCGACCTAGGATCAAATAACACATAGGTCGATTCTAGTATCAATAATACATAGGTCGATTCTAGTATCATTGATCTCTGAATCGACCTAGGATCAAATAACATATAGGTCGATTCTAGTATCATTGATCTCTGAATCGACCTATGTGTTATTTGATCCTAGGTCGATTCTAGTATCTTGATATTAGAATCGACCTTGTATATCTACTTCGGGTTCATATTTTATAAGGCCCACGTGTCCTTAAATCACCTAAAAGTGGCAATTACCCTAGAAAATATCAAACTCCTGCAAGTAAGATGTGGCTTCGGAAATAACCAGCAACAAAATGGGAAATTGTTAATGCTAAAATGCCTGATGTTTCTCAATAAAATCCATTTTTCTTCATCATTCAAATATTTTTTGTTCAGAAATGATTTTGAGTGCCTACAATGAAATAAATGGTCATTTTATCATACCCAAAATCAATCTTGTTTGAATCAGAGAATACATTTACTATATTCTAGAGACAATATAGTGATACAACTTTTCTTTGCTGAACAGGATTAAAAATTTCAATTCTGTATCTATCGAAAATCAAAACTGATAAATTCAAGTTATTTTATCGAATGAAATATATTTTTTCGAAAATCTTTTTCTTCGTCGATCGCCGTTCTCATTTTTCGAATTCAAATCATTCGAACAAAGGATAATGAAATATGCGGGTATACATTTTTTCCTTTGAAAATTTTCTGTGAAGTCTCCTGGGATCTGGCGTCCAATGGGCGTTGGTAATTCATTCACAGTAAGATTTCTGCCATGTACATTTAAATGGACATTGATGGGTATTTGTGGCAGAAACATATTCTGACAAGTAACTTTTTACAAATATCGATGATATTATATGGACTTTTTTTTGTTATTTTTGGGCAGAAACGATGTTTGCGAGCAGGCGAATTGTTGAAAAATCATTTCAAGTTTGACGCTGATAATTCTCACATCCGATAAATTAGTAGTGGATTCAGAAGACGAAGAGGTAAACTCGAACGAGAAAACAATAATTCAATTTCAAATCGAAAGTAGCTGATTACTGAAGATAATTAGGTTTCTGATGGAGATATTGCTACTTTTCAAGCTGTTTTGACGTTCTATTGTTAAAAGTTGTTTTTCAAAGTTTGCATGAGTTTCATGTAAGATAAATGGGTTGTCATAGTGGATAGGAGTTTTTCGAAAATGTCAGTCAAATATTTTTCATTTTCTTCTGATGAATATGAAAATCATTGCTGAAATATCAAACAGAAAACAATTTCTTTTCAGGCTAATACCACATGATATTCATAACTGTCAAATATTGGAAATAACACAATTTGAAAAAATGTTCAATAACCATCGTTTGAATATCCAACAGAAAACAACTACTTTCCTGGCTAATACCACAGAATATTGAATTATATTTGTTAAATATCAGATATTATAATGTAAACAATTCACTGCATATTATGATATCGACTTTTCGTTCTCACATTATCGCTCCAATTTTAAAACATATTTCTATTATCCGGGAGACTACCCTTAATTTACATGTACTATCAGAATATTTTGAATGAAAATTAACGAACCCATTGAATATGAAAGAGCCTATATTAGGAGAATATTTTCAATATTTAAAGAATATGAAATGTGATTCGGATGATAAAATATTGAATATTTTTTCTTCATCGTTATCAGTTCAATTTTTGGCGTCAAACCAGAATAATCGTTGCGTTGATTACTTCACTCATTTTTCCGGTTCAAATACCTTCCTATACGATGATAAGAAACAGAAACTTTCACTCTTCACATGATTAGCGCGAGTATGCCATTATATTACTGACCTTGACTCACAAGTCGATGAACCAGTCGATGCAAACCATTATTGAATAATATTATGTAATGGAATGTTATATTTGCTGTAATTATTTCTTATTGAATGGCAAGTATACCTTCTCCACGCATATTTTTTATCTTTTCGATGTTCTTTAAACATTATCGGAATTTCCTTCCATGCGCTGTAGGAAATATCTTCAGATACCGTTATTTCCTGTTGTTTTAGGTTCTTTGTCAAGATGGAAAGGCTTTTCAGAAAATTTTATTCAAATATAAAGTTCATGTACGAAAAAAATGACAATTCATGAAATTAACTAATGACATCAACTGACATCTGTTCTCCTCGCCGCCTCTTTCATAATACAGGATGATTACGTCCATTTTACAACATTCTTCTTCATTTTTTCCCACATTTCATCTTTACCCATTTTGAAATCAAAAGTTTTCTTGAAACTCGCTTTGAAATCTTCAAATGTTTTAATTTGAGAAGCTCTCTCAGTGAACCATTTCCTAGCCGTACTGACCATATGGATTTTCGCTGTTTCTAGAGTATACTCTTGAGGCCAGTTGTGCAATACAGCTGCACTCTCCAGACTAACAAGCCAATCCATAGCAGGTTTTCCTAGAGTTTCTCCACTGAAATCTTCTATACTTCTACTAAAATCAGGAATAGCATGGCATTCTCTATTCTCTTGCTCTCTATCATTAGAACTTTCAAGCAATTCGAGAAACTTCTCTTCCGAAGCCAATCTATTCCGCTCCATAGTTAACATCATTTCCATAAACTTTTCCATCAGAGAATCCTGCGATGCTGAAAACTCCGCCGTACTACTTGGACTTGTACCTCCCTCTGCCATGAAGATAACTACTCCAGGAACCAGAAGAAAACAATCAAGATAGACTCGTTAATCTCGCCAACACCAAAATACTCTGCCAAAAATTTTCTGATACCAATAAGGACCACTTCTGAATTGTAGGAAATATCTTCAGATACCGTTATTTCCTGTTGTTTTAGGTTCTTTGTCAAGATGGAAAGGCTTTTTAGAAAATTTTATTCAAATATAAAGTTCATGTACGAAAAAAATGACAATTCATGAAATTAACTAATGACATCAACTGACATCTGTTCTCCTCGCCGCCTCTTTCATAATACAGGATGATTACGTCCATTTTACAACAGCGCTCCAAGCGATAAAGAAAAAAGTTAACGTTTCAGGGTCCAGATTATACAATATGTCAAGTGATTATTAGAATCTAGAGGAAGATATTTTATTTCGAGGGCCAAGCCTGTCTACCTCTTATTTGCTTTATAAACTTCTTTGTGGTGCGCCGCTGGTAGATATTGAAGTCCTAAATGAGTTATTCAGATAGGATATCCTCAGATATCTTATGAATAGGAAAAAATGTATATACCGGGTGTAACAGGAGTACACTCCCATTTTCTCCTTTAGTTCTTGAGATGAGTGATTGAAATTTGGAATGGCCCATCAACTTGATAAATGTCATATTTTGATATAATCATATTTCATTTTACACTTACGGTTTCACTGAAAGTAGTGATAACTTTTAATTTTCAAACAGAACACTCTGTATATCATGGCATTTTCGAATTCTGCATCATTTTATGAATCCGATGTTACCACATAAGTGACATTTCAAACTCCAATATTGATTCTAATCTCATTTTTGATTTTCCATCCATGCCATGACAAATCGAACCGAGCCTGATGTACTCGCATATCGATAAGTGTAATGCTTAAAAATTGAAGCCCGTCAAAAATGAGAAAATTAATGATTTATCACCAAAATAAGTTCATTAATCTACCGTGATCCTTTTACACCCGGTATATGAAGAAATACATTGAGAATTCGCATTATCTCTTTGTGATTGGGTTTTCCAATTCAGAATGTTCTTTCTACGCCTTAAATGATCCTGAAACTTCAACGCTCTTTATATAGATAACGAGACGTTCTGCCTACTCATAAAGAAAAAAGTCTCATCTTGACATGAAGTTCCTGAAATCTTGATATTGAATTCTGAAACACCCTGTACTTGATAAATGTCATATTTTGATATAAATATATTTCATTTTCCACTTACGGTTTCACTGAAAGTAGTGATAATTTTCATCTCAATTAAAATAAACATTTTCCTGCAGATTGAAGAAATATGAATTTCAAGTCAATTGAATACATTATCGATAGAGACATATTATAATTGATATCTTATATGATAAATAAAAGACACATTTCATTGGTGAAATTTTCTTTGATACGCATTTCAGTGGGATTATTGGTCTGCTCTTCCAGAACTCTTAGCATCCAATTGAACTCAGTTATTTTCTTCTCACCATGTTCCTCCCAGTAACAATCCCTACAACATGTGGTGAATTCGTAATATTTGCATCCTTTTCTATCTTCTCTGAGAGTACTCTCCACTTGAAACCTTCCTTTTCGTAGCAGATTCCACATATTTTCTTCACATCGGGAATGCATTCGCTGCAATTGCAAGGTCTTCCCCAATTTCATTCTCTTGGCATGTTAGCAGTATGAAAGAAACTGACAAACTAATGAACCCTACAATCGGTTCTCCTTCTTATAATCCTGCCTGACAATTCTTCAATCTTGGTTAATTGAAATGTTTCCCATACTTCTTTTGAATTAGTATTGATGGAAGTAACAGGCGAATGTGCACGTGTACTATAAACAAATAGCAAATTCAGCATATGTAACAAATTAATAATTTGTATATACAGGGTGAGTCAATTTTTATAGCATCACTTGAACAGGTACATACATTTTATGAAAAAAATCTCATGTAAACGTGCGAGGGAGCTTGAAAAAACTCAATATTTAGGGCTGACAGACAGAGTGATAAAATTTTGAAGGTAGTGCCCAATTTAGCCCTTTCGAACTTTTTGCGTTATATTTAGATACTCTTTGGTCTTCGAAATGTTCTTCGAGAACAATTAATTTCAAGATGATTGCTAGAAATAATCAACTTATTATTTAACCTAATTTTTCGAAGACTGTCTATTTGACATTTCTAGAATATTTTCAGGAGATGATGATTATTGACCTAACGCTGATTTGGAGGATGTTATGTTCACACGAAATGTTCTTGTAATATTGATTCAATTATGTTATGATAGTTTGGTCAATTCCTATCGTTTCAGTTTATAACCTAAAAAATTAAATCTAAAATCTGACTAAAAATTCATTTTTTTCCTTCAGTTTGGAAAAATAGGTATAAATTCCGAGTCAATTGTGTAATTTATTGATTTTTTAGATACATTATCGATATGAATAAATATCAACAATGATTTCCAAAATGAACAAAAGGAACAATAAGAATGAGCACATTTATTGATGAATATATATACAATATTCCACAATCCTCGAATTTTCCTTCATTGTAAGTCTGGAGAATTCAACAAGAAGTGTAGTTTTTTTCACTTTGAAAGCTCACAAATGTTTTCTACACCATTCTTGTCGTCTTGCTTCTGCTGATGTCTCACAACTTTGGAACTGTGACCGGTAGTTCGAGATTGATATCTCATATACATAACAATCTCTTCAATCACGAATTTTTTTGTTCAGGTTTCATATGACCTTTATTGAAGAATTGTTCACTAGATACAGGAAATACAGTATTTCAAATCTGCCACTTCCTCCATTATTCCATTGCGGGCCCTATGGTGTCTGATGTGTCTGACTGCTCTGAAGACTGCTGAAGCGATCTAATTATCTCCGGTACGCCTGTCAATCACGATTCGATAATCAGTCAGGTTACACTCTATTCCTTGAGTTGGACTAGGGTGGACAAATTGGATGGAAAAGTCTTTCATTTTATAAATATTCTTCATGTGGCGAAACATGTCTGTTCTATTGATGAATTTTCCACATTTCTCGCACAATAATTGACGTCGATCATAGCCAAATTGCCATTTTCTGAAAGTTTCATAACTAACCCATGAGTTGATGTTGCAGGGAATCCACTCTCCACTATTGAAGCCCCCCTTTTGAAAAACATTTATCGCAAAGTTTTCGTGCAGTATACACCTGATGACCTCGCTCACATATATTTGCCATAACTGCTCCATATGATAGTTGGATGTGAAAAGATTCATAAAGCTATCGTCTACAGATATATTTCGTTGAACCTTTACCTACGCTTCATATCTTATTCACATTGTTGGATGTTCTGACTCGGGATTTAGTTTTTCGTTGTGCGGTTGGCTGCGTTCAGTTCAGGATAAATCATAAAAGGAATCAGAGATGGAAGGGTGATCTGCGCATGCGTCTGAGGAGGGGGAATGCGAAAACCCTAACCTCAGGTCAGAAGTCCCGATCCATCGCATTCTATCACTGACTACGCTTGAGTGCAGACGTATTTTCATTGTCAATTAGAGTTTTATATTTTTCCAGTTGTTGAAATGTCGCTGTTTGCCGACTTGCTGAAGTACATCGCTTCAATACTGGGCTCTGTGAAATCTAACAATGATGAACAGGAGGTTAGGAAAGGATTACGAAAATGTGGAAAAGGAATAAAGCGGCTTAACGATGCAATGAGATATGCGAAGACCTTTGGGGAGATGCAGCATCTGGAGGCCTGTCTCCGGAATATTAGAAGTTTGCGGAACCAGTTTAAAGCACTTCAAAAGAAAGGGGCCGGACTAACATCAAGAAAGGAAACTGCTAAACACCGAGTTCGCTGGGACGATTCTTCATCGGCTTTCAATAGCAGGATTCGGACTGGAGTAATCTCGAACTTAAAGCATAAGGATCCTGCGGCTTTTTTGACTGATTGCAAAGCGTTGTTCAGCCGGCGTATCCAGAACGCGTTGAAAAGAGATGCTGCAATCAAGGTCAATTCAGTTTTCTGTGGAGAGTTTGAGCTTGTGAAGGGAGATAGTGTACTTAGAGAGTACAAGTACTTTACTACCTCAAACTCTCCCATCTATAAAGATACTGATTTGAATGTTTGGTTCGATGGAAAGATTACAGCACCAATTTTGACAGAGTTGGAGGAATTCCAAGAGCGTGACAGCGGATGGGCGCTGAAAAATATCATCAATTTGGGGGTGAACATCAACAAGTTTACTCCTCAACTTGGCTCTTCATACATCGAGTTGCCTTCTCAGATAAAGCGGAAGCAAGCTTGCATCAACGTAAAAAACGAAGATGAATTATGCTTTGCTTGGGCGATAACTTCTGCGATGTATCCTGATGTGCATGATACAGATAGAACATCCTCATACCCCCACCCTTCAACAGTTCTCAACCTCAAGGGCATTCAGTTTCCTATGACTGTCAAACAGATTCCTCGGTTCGAAAAACAGAATGACATGTCAATCAATCTTTACATTCTACAGAAGAAATCAAAAAACTTGCAGACTTTGCCCACATACTTGACAAAGGATAAGAAAGACCGACACGTCAATCTCCCACTTGTCCAGGATCAGTACTTTGATGAGAAAGATACTTGCGAAAAATCCCCCACCAAGTATCATTATGTGTGGGTAAAGGATCTGTCCAGACTGCTATCTTCTCAGCTGAGCAAACATGGACATAAGAACTTTATCTGTGACCGCTGTCTCCATTACTTCTATTCTGAAGATAAACTCATCAAACATACTGAGAATTGCATAAGGATAAATGAGACTGCAATCAGAATGCCTGAGGAGGGGAAAAACATCCTGAAATTCAAGAACAATAAAAACAAGGAGAAGGACCCATTTATAGTTAATGCTGATTTGGAGTCTGTTTTGGAGAAAACTGGAGATCCAAAGAAGCCTCAGCACCACGTTCCAGCTGCCGTCGGATACTTTATGAAATGCTCCTACGACGATTCTCTCTCCTTTTATCGTTCGTACCGAGGGCAGGACTGTATGGCGTGGTTCGCTGATGAGCTCAACCAGTTGGCTGAGGATATGTCTACGGTGTTCTTATGTCCATACAACATCGACATGACTGCTGAACAGGAAGCAGAATTCAGAAAAGCAACATACTGCCACATTTGTGAACAACCTTTTGGACGTGATGATAAGAAACTACGTGACCATACGCATCTCTTTCCGGAAAACAACTACAGAGGTCCTGCACATGAAAGCTGCAACGTTGGATACCAAGACAGCCATGTGGTGCCTGTTGTGTTCCACAATCTGAGTGGTTATGATGCAAATTTCATCATTGAAGATATAGCATCTAAAATGAAGGGTAGAGTTGATTTGTTGCCAATCACCAAAGAAAAATACATCTCCTTCACGAAACACGTCGATGAGACTTCAATTCAGTTCCGTTTCATTGACTCGTTTCGCTTCATGAACTCCTCTCTAGACATGCTGGCATCATATCTAGAGGAACTTCCGAACTTGAGGTCACAATTCAGCGAAATTCCTGAAGAACATTTTCAAGTATTGACTGAAAAAGGTGTGATGCCGTATGACTACATCGACTCATTTGAACGCTTCAACGAAACTCAACTTCCTCCAATAGAGTCATTTTATAGCAGATTGTATGACAAACCATGCCCTCGCAGACTATATCTTCGCGCCAAGCTGGTATGGTCAAAGTTCAATTGTCAAGACTTGGGCCAATATGTTGATCTATACATGAAGACCGATATCATGCTGTTGGCCGATGTTTTCGAGAAGTTTCGATCTAGCTGCCACAATACCTATGGTCTCGATCCTGCACACTATTACACCCTACCAGGATTCACGTGGGATGCCATGCTGAAACACACAAAGCAGGAGTTGGAGTTGCTTACCGATCCTGACATGTTCCTTTTCGTTGAACGAGGAATTCGTGGAGGCCTCAGTCAAATATGCTCAAAACGAAAAGTCAAAGCAAACAATAAATACATGCCTTCGTATGATCCAGCAAAGCCCGACTCATATCTGATGTATTATGACGTAAACAATTAATATGGGTGGGCTATGTCTCAGGCATTGCCATATGGAGGATTTGAATGGGCCGACACTAATCTTGATGTTACAACTGTTGCTGATGATGCTTCAGAAGGATACATATTGGAGGTTGACCTAGAATACCCGCAACACCTCCATGATTCCCACAAAGATATACCTTTCTGTCCCGAACACATCAACCCGAAAACTATGAAACCTCCGACAAGATCTCCCAAACCCACCAAGCTGATGGCAACGCTGAACCATAAAACACGCTACGTCATCCACTACCGAGCCCTCAAACAAGCGCTGAAGCATGGGTTGGTCCTGACCAAAATTCATCGCGTCCTCAAGTTCCGGCAATCTACATGGCTCAAATCATATATAGACCTCAACACCGACCTCCGTGAACAAGCTAAAAATGAATTTGAGAAAAACCTCTTCAAACTTATGAACAATGCTGTTTTCGGTAAGACGATGGAAAACGTTAGAAAGAGGGTGAACGTTTGACTATTGACGGAGTCGGCCGGAAGATATGGTGCAGAGGCTTACATTTCCAAACCCGAATTCAAGAACTGCACCATTTTCAGCAAGAACTTGGTAGCAGTCGAACTAGGAAAATTGGAAATCTGGCTGAACAAGCCTATCTACGTCGGTCAGGCCATTCTCGATCTAGCCAAAACCACCATCTACGGCTTCCATTATGATTATATGCTCGGAGAGTTTGGTGATCACTGTACCGTCTGATACACTGACACCGACTCACTCATCTATGAGATTATTGATCAAGATCCATATGCAGTCATGAAGCGAGATTGCCACACCCACTTCGACACTTCAGACTATCCCAGCGATAATATCCATGACATTCCTCAGGTCAACAAGAAGGTGTTGGGAATGATGGCCGATGAAAACAAAAGTCGAATGATGACGGATTATGTAGGCCTACGGTCAAAATTATACTCGATAAAGGTGCTGGTGACTGATGATGATATTGTGAAGAAGAGGGCAAAGTTGAGAGCGGAGGATTATGATGAGGATGAAATCGATGGAATCATTATGAATATCGGTGTGACGAAAAAAGCAAAAGGAGTGAAATCATCTGTTGTCGAAACAACTATAAATTTCGAGGATTACGTTGAATGCCTAGAAACAGCCACACATAAGGTTTCCCAAAATCCAATAAGAGCGAAGAAACACCATGTTCATTCAATCTGCCAAGAAAAAATCGCCCTTAGCTCCGAAGATGATAAGAGGTACATCATACCAGGATCGTATGACACTCTTCCATGGGGCCATTATTCCATCAATGGTGAAGATATGGAAATTGATATATGAATTTCAAAATAAACTGTGTGATAAATGGTTAGGTTAGCAATCAAAAAAAGATGCCATGAACATAAAAGGGCCATCAGACGAATTAATGAAGTGTTTCTATTAATTTAGAGATGAATCTTCGTGCTGTCTGGAAAGAGAGCCATCAGACGAATTAAAGAAGTGTTTTTATTAATTTAGGAATGAATCTTTGTGCTGTCTGAAAAAAGCGGTCTTCAGATGAATTAATGAAGTGTTTCTATTGTTTTAGGGATAAATCTTCGTGCAGTCTGAACAAACATTAAAAATGCTATATTTGTTAACCTAATCATTTATCACCGCAAGTGGTATGCCTACCGGGGAGCTTCCATCTTTCAAAAAAAGAAGCAACGCGCCACAAGGCACTACCTCGAGGGTGGTGGGGAAATGTGCAGCTATTTGTATAGATTATTGAATATATTATAAAAATTGTCTACATTGTGTTTGATTTCAATCCTCTGGTGGAACTCAGAGCTGTTTTACGAGTTATTCGATATTTGTCTAATATATCATGAAAACATATCATGAGCAAAACATGATAACACTTTTGACTGACCTAAATTCAAGCACAGACTTCTCATTTGAGATACAACAACCTATAGACATAATATTTACTAAATGGCCCTTTTACGAAAAATTCAAGCAGAAACCTTCCATTTGATGTACAACAACCTATAGTTGGCATAATATTTACTATATGGCCCTTGAAGCCCTTCAAGAATGGATTCTCGTGAAATTCAAGCAGAGACCTTTCATTTGATGTATCACAAGCTATAGTTGACATAACATTCACTATATGGGCCTTGAAGCCCTTCAAAAATTAATTTTCGTAAAATTCGAGCAGAGACCTTTCATTTGATAGGTGACAAGCTACAGTTGACATAATATTCACTATATGGCCCTTGAAGACCTTCAAGAATTGATTTCCGTAAAATTCAAGCAGAGACCTTCCATTTGAGGTATAACAAGCTATAGTTGACAGAATATTCACTATATGGCCCTTGAGGTCCTTCAAAAATTGATTTCCGTAGAATTCAAGCAGAGAACTTTCATTTGATGTATTACTAGCTATAGTCGACATAACATTCTCTATATGGCCCTTGAGGCCCTTCAAAAATGGATTTCCGTAAAATTCAAGAGGAGACCTTTCATTTGATAGGTATCAAGCTATAGTTGACATATCATTCACTATATAGCCCTTGAGGCCCTTCAAAGATGGATTTTCGAAAAATTCACGCAGATACCTTTCATTTGATAGGTAACTAGCTATAGTTAACATAATATTCACTATTTGACCCTTGAGGCCCTTCAAAAATTGATTTTCGTTAAATTCGAGCAGAGACCTTTCATTTGATAGGTAACAAGCTATAGTTGATATATTATTCACTACATTGCCCTTGAGGTCCATCAAAAATTGATTTTCGTAAATTTCAAGCAGAGACCTCCCATTTGATAGGTAGCAAGCTATAGTTGATATAATATTCACTACATGGCCCTTGAGGCCCTTCAAAAATTGATATTCGTAAATTTCAAGCAGAGACCTTTCATTCGATATACAACAACCAATAGTTGGCATAATATTCACTATATGGCCCTTGTTGACCCTTCAAAAGTTGATTTTCGTGAAATTCAAGCAGAGACCTTTCATTTGATATACAACAACCTATAGTTGGCATAATATTCACTATATGGCCCTTGGGGACCCTTCAAAAATTGATCTTCGTGAAATTCAAGCAGAGACCTTTCATTTGATATACAACAACCTATAGTTGGCATAATGTTCACTATATGGCCCTTGGGGACCCTTCAAAAATTAATTTTCGTAAAATTCAAGCAGAGACCTTTCATTTGATATACAACAACCTATAGTTGGCATAATATTCACTATATGGCCCTTGGGGACCCTTCAAAAATTGATAATCGTGAAATTCAAGCAGAGACCTTTCATTTGATATACAACAACCTATAGTTGGCACAATATTCACTATATGTCTCTTGATACCCTTCAAGAATTGATTTTCGTAAAATTCGAGCAAAGACCTTCCATTTGATAAGTAACATGCTATAGTTAACATAATATTCACTATCTGTCCCTAGTTGAGGTATACTTCCCTTAGGGCCCATCGAACAATCCTATTTGAGAGCGTTCAGAGGTCTGCAGCACCAGAATCGCCGTTCTCACTCGTCGGAGACGGATGACCTTGAAAGCGTAAAAAATGACCAGAATGGACCTTAAAATTCATGGAAAAAGTCCGTAGATCTAGGAAAAAATCGCATCGTCTGTCTCTCTCTAACACATGGGCTCTTATGGGGCTTTCCGCCGTGCAGCGAAAAATTTCCGTAGAATCTTGGGAAAAATGACTTAGAATTTTAAAAATTGCGGCCGTTTCGGCATAGTCCCTTTACTCAGGTTGAACTTGAAGGTTGAACTTGAAGTTTCAACTTGAAGTTTGAACTTGAAGGTTGAACTTGAAGGTTGATCTTGAAGTTTGAACTTGCGGAGGTTGAACTTGAAGGTTCAATTTGAAGTAAAAACTTGAAGGTTGAACTGGAAGGTTGAACTTGGAGTTTTAGCTTGAAGGTTCAACTTGAAGGTTCTACTCGAAGTTTGAACTCGAAGGTCGAACTTGAAGGTTGAACTTGAAGTTTGAACTTGGAATTGAACTTGCAGGTTGAACTTGAAGGTTTTACTTGGGGTTTTGACTTGAAGGTTGAACTTGAAGGTTCAACTTGAAGTTTGAGCTTGAAGGTTAAACTTGAAGTTTGAACTTGAATGTTGAACTTGAAGTTAAACTTGAAGGTTGAACTAGAAGGTTACATTCGATGGATGAACTTGAAGTTTGAACTTGAAGGTTGAACCCAAAGGTTGAACTTGAAGTATGAACTTGGAGGTTGAACTCGAAGGTTGAACTTAAAATTAGAACTCGAAGGTTGAATTTGAAGGTTGAACTTGAAGGTTCAACTCGAAGTTAAAACTTGAAGGTTGAACTTGAAGGTTGAACTTGTAGGTTGAACTTGGATTTTGAGCTTGAAGGTTCAACTTGAAGGTTGAACTTGAAGGTTCAACTTGAAGTTTGAACTTGAAGGAGGATCTTGAAAATTGAACTCGAAGTTTGAACTTGAAGGTTGAACTTGGAGGATCAACTTGAAGGTTCAACTTGAAGGTTCAGCTTAGAACTTCCACTTGCAGGTTGAACTTGAAGTTCAAACTTGCAGGTTGTACTTGAAGGTTCAACTTGAAGGTTGAAATTGGAGTTCGAACGTAGGGGTTGAACTTGAAGGTTCACCTTGAAGTTTGAACTTGAAGGTTGAACTTGAAGTTGAACATGAAGGTTGAACTTGAAGTTTGAACTTGAAGGTTGACCTTGAAGGTTGAACTTGAAGGTTGAACTTGAAGGTTGAACTTGGAGTTTGAGCTTGGAGGTTCAACTTGGAGTTTGAGCTTGAAGGTTCAACTTGAAGGTTCTACTTGAAGTTTGAACTCGAAGGTCGAACATGAAGGTTGAACTTGAAGTTTGAACTTGGAGTTGAACTTGACGGTTGAACTTGAAGGTTGTACTTGGGGGTTTGACTTGGAGGTTGAACTTGAAGGGTCAACTTGAAGTTTGAGCTTGAAGGTTGAAGTTGAAGTTTGAACTTGAAGGTTGAACAGGTTCAACTCGAAGTTTGAACTTGAAGGAAGATCTTGAAGATTGAACTTGAAGTTTGAACTTGAATGTTAAACTTGAAGTTGAACTTGAAGGTTGAACTAGAAGGTTACATTCGATGGTTGAACTTGAAGTTTGAACTTGAAGGTTGAACTCAAAGGTTGAACTTGAAGTTTGAACTTGGAGGTTGAACTTGAAGGTTGAACTTGGAATTTGAACTGGAAGGTTGAATTGGAGGGTTGAACTTGAAGGTTCAACTCGAAGTTAAAACTTGAAGGTTGAACTTGAAGGTTGAACTTGGATTTTGAGCTTGAAGGTTCAACTTGAAGGTTCTACTTGAAGTTTGACTTTGAAGGTCGAACTCGAAGGTTGAACTTGAAGTTTGAACTTGAAGGAAGACTTGAAGGTTGATCTTGAAGGTTGTACTTGAAGGTTCAAATTGAATTTTGAACTTGAAGGTTCAACTTGAAGTTTGGGCTTGGAGGTTGAACTTGAAGTTTAAACTTGAAGGTTGAACTTGAAGGTTCAACTCGAAGTTTGAACTCAAAGGATGATCTTGAAAGTTGAACTTGAAGTTAATTTTGAAGGTTGAACTTGAAGGTTAAACTTGAAGGTTCAAACTGAAGGTTTAACTTGAAGGTTCAACTTGAAGGTTCAAGTTGAAGGTTCAACTTGAAGTTCAAACTTGAAGGTTAAATGCGAAGGTTGAACTTGAAGGTTGAACTCGAAGGTTGAACTTGGAGGTTGAACTTGAAGGAAGAACTTGAAGGTTGTACTTGAAGGTTCAACTTGAATATTGAACTTGGAGGTTGAACTTGGAGGTTGAACTTGAAGGTTGAATTTGAAGGTTGAACTTGAAGATTGAACTTGAAGGTTGAACTTGAAGTTTCAACTTGAAGTTTGAACTCGAAGTTTGAACTTGAAGGTTGAATTCGAAGTTTGAACTTGCAGTCAAACTTGAAAGTTGAACTTGAAGGTTGAACTTGGAGGTTCAACTTGAACGTTCAACATGGAGTTTGAACTTGGAGGTTGAAATTGAAGGTTCAACTTGAAGGTTCAACTTGAAGTTTGAACTTGTAGGTTGAACTTGAAGGTTGAAGGTTGAACCTGCAGTTTGAACTTGAAGGTTCAACTTGAAGGTTGAACTTGGAGTTTGAGCTTGAAGGTTCACCTCGAAGGTTCTACTTGAAGTTTGAACTTGAAGACTGAACTTGAAGACTGAACTTGAAGGTTGAACTTGAAGTTTGAACTTGAAGGTTGAACTTGAAGTTAAACTTGAAGTTTGAATTTGAAGGTCGAAATTGAAGGTTGAACTTGGAGTTTGAACTTGAAGGTTGAACTTGAAGGTTGAACTTGAAGGTTCAACTTGAAGTTTGAACTTGTAGGTTGAACTTGAAGGTTGAACCTGCAGTTTGAATTTGAAGGTTGAACTTGAAGGTGAACTTGGAGGTTGAACTTGAAGGTTGAACTCAAAAGTTGAATTTGGAGTTTGAACTTGGAGGTTGAACATGAAGTTTGAACTTGGAGGTTGAACTTGAAGGTTGAACTTGAAGTTTGAACCTGAAGTTATACTTGAAGGTTCAACCTGAAGGTTGAACTTCAATGTTGAACTTGAAGGTTGAACTTGGAGGTTGTACTTGAAGGTTCAACTTGAAGTTTGAACGTTAGGTTGAACTTGAAGGTTCAACTTGGAGTTCGAACTTGGAGTTTGAACTCGTAGGTTGGACTTAAAGGTTGAACTTGAAGGTTGAACATGAGGGTTGAACTTGAAGTTTGAACTTGAAGGTTGAATTCGAAGGTTGAACTTGAAGGTTGAACTTGAAGTTTGAACTTGAAGTTGAACTTGAATGTTGAACTTGAAGGTTGTACTTGGGGGTTCAACTTGAAGGTTAAACTTGAAGAATCAACTCGAAAATTGAACTTGAAGGTTGAACTTCAAGTTTCAACTTGAAGTTTGAACTCGAAGTTTGAACTTGAAGGTCGAATTCGAAGTTTGAACTTGCAGTTAAACTCGGAGGTTGAACTTGAAGGTTGTACTTGGAGGTTCAACTTGAAGTTTCAACTTGAAGGTTGAACTTGAAGTTAGAACTCGGAGGTTGTACTTGAAGGTTGAACTTGAAGGTTCAATTCGAGAGTTGAGTTTGAAGTTTGAACGTGAAGGTTGAACTTGAAGGTTCAACTTGAAGTTTGAACTTGAAGGTTGAACTCGAAGGTTGAACTTGAAGGTTCAACTTGAAGTTTGAACTTGAAGGTCGAACTCGAAGGTTGAACTTGAAGTTTGAACTTGAAGTTAGACTTGAAGGTTGAACTCGAAGGTTGTACTTGAAGTTTCAACTTGAATTTTGAACTTGAAGGTTCAACTTGAAGTTTGAGCTTGAAGGTTAAACTTGAAGTTTGAACTTGAATGTTGAACTTGAAGTTAAACTTGAAGGTTGAACTAGAAAGTTACATTCCATGGTTGAATTTGAAGTTTGAACTTGAAGGTTGAAATTAAAGGTTGAACTTGAAGTTTGAACTTGAAGGTTGAACTTGTAGGTTGAACTTGAAGTTTGAACTTGAAGGTTGAATTTGAAGGTTGAACTTGAAGGTTCAACTTGGAGTTGAAACTTGAAGGTTGAACTTGAAGGTTGAACTTGGAGTTTGAGCTTGAAGGTTCAACTTGAAGGTTCTACATGAAGTTTGAAGTTGAAAGATAAACTCGGAGGTTGAACTTGAAGGTTGAACTTGAAGTTTGAACTTGAAGGTTGAACTTAAAGTTCAACTTGAAGTTTGAATTTGATGTTTGAATTTGAAGGTTGAAATTGAAGGTTCAACTTGGAGTTTGAACCTGAAGGTTGAACTTGAAGGTTGAACTTGAAGGTTCAACTTGAAGTTTGAACTTGAAGGTTGAACTTGAAGTTTGAACTTGAAGGTTCAACTTGAACATTCAACTTGCAGTTTGAATTTGAAGGTTGAAATTGAAGGTTCAACTTGAAGGTTCAACTTGAAGTTTGAACTTGTAGGTTGAACTCGAAGGTTGAACTTGAAGGTTGAACGTGCAGTTTGAACTTGAAATTTGAACTTGAAGTTGAACTTGGAGGTTGAACTTGAAGGTTGAACTCAAAGGTTGAATTTGGAGTTTGAACTTGAAGGTTGAACTCGGAGTTTGAACCTGAAGTTATACTTGAAGGTTCAACTTGAAGGTTGAATTTGGATGTTGAACTTGAAGTTTTAACTTGAAGGTAAACTTGAAGGTTGAACTTGGAGGTTGTACTTGAAGGATTAACTTGAAGTTTGAACGTGAGGTTGAACTTGAAGGTTCAACTTGGAGTTCGAACTTGGAGTTTGAACTCGTAGGTTGAACTTAAAGGTTGAACTTGAAGGTTGAACTTGAGAGTTGAACTCGAAGTTTGAACTTGAAGGTTGAACTTGAAGGTTGAACTCGGAGTTTGAACTTGAAGTTGATCTTGAAGACTGAATTTGAAGGTTGAACTTGAAGTTTCAACTCGAAGTTTGAACTCGAAGTTTGAACTTGAAGGTTGAACTTGAAGGTTGAATTCGAAGTTTGAACTTGCAGTTAAACTTGAAGGTTGAACTTGAAGGTTGAACTTGAAGGTTGTACTTATAGGTTCAACTTGAAGTTTCAACTTGAAGGTTGAACTTGAACTTTGAACTCGGGGGTTGAACTTGAAGGTTGAACTTGAAGATTCAATTCGAAAGTTGAATTTGAAGTTTGAACGTGAAGGTTGAACTTGAAAGTTCAACTTGAAGTTTGAACTTGAAGGTTGAACTCGAAGGTTGAACTTGAAGGTTCAACTTGAAGTTTGAACTTGAAGGTCGAATTCGAAGGTTGAACTTGAAGTTTGACTTGAGGTTTGAGCTTGAAGGTTAAACTTGGAGTTCGAACTTGAATGTTGAACTTGAAGTTAAACTTGAAGGTTGAACTAGAAAGTTACATTCGATGGTTGAACTTGAAGTTTGAACTTGAAGGTTGAACTTGAAGGTTGAACTTGAAGTTTGAACTCGAAGGTTGAATTTGAAGGTTGAACTTGAAGGTTGAACTTGAAGTTTCAACTTGAAGTTTGAACTCGAAGTTTGAACTTGAAGGTTAAATTCGAAGTTTGAACTTGCAGTTAAACTTGAAAGTTGAACTTGAAGGTTGAACTTGGAGGTTCAACTTGAACGTTCAACATGGAGTTTGAACTTGGAGGTTGAAATTGAAGGTTCAACTTGAAGGTTCAACTTGAAGGTTGAACTTGTAGGTTTAACTTGAAGGTTGAAGGTTGAACCTGCAGTTTGAACTTGAAGGTTCAACTTGAAGGTTGAACTTGGAGTTTGAGCTTGAAGGTTCACCTCGAAGGTTCTACTTGAAGTTTGAACTTGAAGACTGAACTTGAAGACTGAACTTGAAGGTTGAACTTGAAGTTTGAACTTGAAGGTTGAACTTGAAGTTAAACTTGAAGTTTGAATTTGAAGGTTGAAATTGAAGGTTGAACTTGGAGTTTGAACTTGTAGGTTGAACTTGAAGGTTGAACTTGAAGGTTGAACCTGCAGTTTGAACTTGAAGGTTGAACTTGAAGGTAAACTTGGAGGTTGAACTTGAAGGTTGAACTCAAAAGTTGAATTTGGAGTTTGAACTTGGAGGTTGAACATGAAGTTTGAACTTGGAGGTTGAACTTGAAGGTTGAACTTGAAGTTTGAACCTGAAGTTATACTTGAAGGTTCAACTTGAAGGTTGAACTTTAATGTTGAACTTGAAGGTTGAACTTGGAGGTTGTACTTGAAGGTTCAACTTGAAGTTTGAACGTTAGGTTGAACTTGAAGGTTCAACTTGGAGTTCGAACTTGGAGTTTGAACTCGTAGGTTGGACTTAAAGGTTGAACTTGGAGGTTAAACATGAGGGTTGAACTTGAAGTTCGAACTTGAAGGTTAAATTTGAAGGTTGAACTTGAAGGTTGAACTCGGAGTTTGAACTTGAAGTTAAACTTGAAGGTTGAACTTGAAGGTTGTACTTGGAGGTTCAACTTGAAGGTTAAACTTGAAGAATCAACTCGAAGTTTGAACTTGAAGGTTGAACTTGAAGTTTCAACTTGAAGTATGAACTCTAAGTTTGAACTTGGAGGTCGAATTCGAAGTTTGAACTTGCAGTTAAACTCGGAGGTTGAACTTGAAGGTTGTACTTGGAGGTTCAACTTGAAGTTTCAACTTGAAGGTTGAACTTGAAGTTAGAACTCGGAGGTTGTACTTGAAGGTTGAACTTGAAGGTTCAATTCGAGAGTTGAGTTTGAAGTTTGAACGTGAAGGTTGAACTTGAAGGTTCAACTTGAAGTTTGAACTTGAAGGTTGAACTCGAAGGTTGAACTTGAAGGTTCAACTTGAAGTTTGAACTTGAAGGTCGAACTCGAAGGTTGAACTTGAAGTTTGAACTTGAAGTTAGACTTGAAGGTTGAACTCGAAGGTTGTACTTGAAGTTTCAACTTGAATTTTGAACTTGAAGGTTCAACTTGAAGTTTGAGCTTGAAGGTTAAACTTGAAGTTTGAACTTGAATGTTGAACTTGAAGTTAAACTTGAAGGTTGAACTAGAAAGTTACATTCCATGGTTGAATTTGAAGTTTGAACTTGAAGGTTGAAATTAAAGGTTGAACTTGAAGTTTGAACTTGAAGGTTGAACTTGTAGGTTGAACTTGAAGTTTGAACTTGAAGGTTGAATTTGAAGGTTGAACTTGAAGGTTCAACTTGGAGTTGAAACTTGAAGGTTGAACTTGAAGGTTGAACTTGGAGTTTGAGCTTGAAGGTTCAACTTGAAGGTTCTACTTGAAGTTTGAACTTGAAGGATAAACTCGGAGGTTGAACTTGAAGGTTGAACTTGAAGTTTGAACTTGAAGGTTGAACTTAAAGTTCAACTTGAAGTTTGAATTTGAAGGTTGAAATTGAAGGTTCAACTTGGAGTTTGAACCTGAAGGTTGAACTTGAAGGTTGAACTTGAAGGTTCAACTTGAAGTTTGAACTTGAAGGTTGAACTTGAAGTTTGAACTTGAAGGTTCAACTTGAACATTCAACTTGCAGTTTGAACTTGGAGGTTGAAATTGGAGGTTCAACTTGAAGGTTCAACTTGAAGGTTGAACTTGTAGGTTGAACTCGAAGGTTGAACTTGAAGGTTGAACGTGCAGTTTGAACTTGAAATTTGAATTTGAAGTTAAACTTGGAGGTTGAACTTGAAGGTTGAACTCGGAGTTTGAACCTGAAGTTATACTTGAAGGTTCAACTTGAAGGTTGAATTTGGATGTTGAACTTGAAGTTTTAACTTGAAGGTAAACTTGAAGGTTGAATTCAGAGGTTGTACTTGAAGGATTAACTTGAAGTTTGAACTTGAGGTTGAACTTGAAGGTTCAACTTGGAGTTCGAACTTGGAGTTTGAACTCGTAGGTTGAACTTAAAGGTTGAACTTGAAGGTTGAACTCGAGAGTTGAACTTGAAGTTTGAACTTGAAGGTTGAACTCGATGGTTGAACTCGGAGTTTGAACTTGAAGTTGAACTTGAAGACTGAACTTGAAGGTTGAACTTGAAGTTTCAACTCGAAGTTTGAACTCGAAGTTTGAACTTGAAGGTTGATCTTGAAGGTTGAATTCGAAGTTTTAACTTGCAGTTAAACTTGAAGGTTGAACTTGAAGGTTGAACTTGGAGGTTGAACTTGAAGGTTGTACTTATAGGTTCAACTTGAAGTTTCAACTTGAAGGTTGAACTTGAACTCTGAACTCGAAGGTTGAACTTGAAGGTTCAATTCGAAAGTTGAATTTGAAGTTTGAACGTGAAGGTTGAACTTGAAAGTTCAACTTGAAGTTTGAACTTGAAGGTTGAACTCGAAGGTTGAACTTGAAGGTTCAACTTGAAGTTTGAACTTGAAGGTCGAATTCGAAGGTTGAACTTGAAGTTTGACTTGAGGTTTGAGCTTGAAGGTTAAACTTGGAGTTCGAACTTGAATGTTGAACTTGAAGTTAAACTAGGTTGAACTAGAAAGTTACATTCGATGGTTGAACTTGAAGTTTGAACTTGAAGGTTGAACTTGAAGGTTGAACTTGAAGGTTGAACTTGAAGTTTGAACTCGAAGGTTGAATTTGAAGGTTGAACTTGAAGGTTCAACTTGAAGTTGAAACTTGAAGGTTGAACTTGAAGGTTGAACTTGGAGTTTGAGCTTGAAGGTTCAACTTGAAGGTTCTACTTGAAGTTTGAACTTGAAGGTTGAACTCGAAGGTTGAACTTGAAGGTTGAACTTGAAGTTTGAACTTGAAGGTTGAACTTAAAGTTCAACTTGAAGTTTGAATTTGACGGTTGAAATTGAAGGTTGAACTTGGAGTTTGAACTTGAAGGTTGAACTTGAAGGTTGAACTTGGAGGTTGAACTAGAAGATTCAACTAGAAGATTCAACTTGAAGGTTGAACTTGAAGGTTGAACTTGAAGTTTGAACTTGGAGGTTCAACTTGGAGGTTCAACTTGAACGTTCAACTTGAACGTTCAACTTGAAGTTTGAACTTGGAGGTTCAAATTGAAGGTTCAACTTGAAGGTTCAACTTGAAGTTTGAATTTGAAGGTTGAACTTGAAGGTTGAACATGAAGTTTGAACTTGGAGGTCGAACTTGAAGGTTGAACTTGAAGTTTTAACCTGAAGTAATACTTGAAGGTTCAACTTGAAGGTTGAACTTGGATGTTGAACTTGAAGTTTGAACTTGAAGTTAAACTTCAAGGTTGAACTTGGGGGTTGTACTTGAAGGTTTAACTTAAAGTTTGAACGTGAGGTTGAACTTAAAGTTTCAACTTGGAGTTCGAACTTGGAGTTTGAACTCGTGGGTTGAACTTGAAGGTTGAACTTGAAGGTTTGACTTGAGGGTCGAACTCGAAGTTTGAACTTGAAGGTTGAACTTGAAGGTTGAACTCGGAGTTTGAACTTGAAGTTAAACTTGAAGGTTAAACTTGAAGGTTGTACTTGGAGGTTCAACATGAAAGTGAAACTTGAAGAATTAACTCGAAGTTTGAACTTGAAGGTTGAACATGAAGTTTGAACTTGAAGACTGAACTTGAAGGTTGAACTTGAAGTTTCAACTTGAAGGTTGAATTCGAAGTTTGACCTTGCAGTTAAACTTGAAGGTTGAACTTGAAGGTTATACTTGGAGGTTCAACTTGAAGGTTATACTTGGAGGTTCAACTTGAAGTTTCAACTTGAAGGTTGAACTTGAAGTTAGAACTCGGAGGTTGTACTTGAAGGTTGAACTTGAAGGTTCAATTCGAAAGTTGAATTCGAAGTTTGAACGTGAAGGTTGAACTTGAAGAATCAACCTGAAGTTTGAACCCGAAGGTTGAACTCGAAGGTTGAACTCAAAGGTTCAACTTTAAGTTTGAACTTGAAGTTCGAACTCGAAGGTTGAACTTGGAGGTTGAACTTGAAGTTTGAACTTCCTGTTAAACATGAAGGTTGAACTTGAAGGTTGAGCTTGGAGGTTGTACTTGGAGGTTCAACTTGAAGGTTGAACTTGAAGTTTGAACTTGGAGGTTGAACTTGGAGGTTGAACTTGAAGGTTGTACTTGAAGGTTCAACTTGAATTTTGAACTTGAAGGTTCAACTAGAAGTTTGAGCTTGGAGGTTGAACTTGAAGTTTGAACTTGAAGGTTGAACTTGGAGGTTCAACTCGAAGTTTGAACTTGGAGGATGATCTTGAAGGTTGAACTTGAAGTTTGAACTTGAAGTTGATTTTGAAGGTTGAACTTGAAGGTTGAACTTGAAGGTTCAACCTGAAGGTTTAACTTGAAGGTTCAACTTGAAGATTCAACTTGAAGTTTAAACTTGAAGGTTAAACTTGAAGGTTGAACTCGAAAGTTGAACTTGGAGGTTGAACTTGAAGGTTGAACTTGAAGGTTGTACTTGAAGGTTCAACTAGAATATCGAACTTGGAGGTTGAACTTGAAGTTTGAACTTGGAGGTTGAACTTGAAGGTTGAACTTAAAGTTTGAACCTGGAGTTATGCTTGAAGGTTCAACTCGAAGGTTGAACTTGAAGGTTGAACTTGAAGTTTGAACTTGAGAATAAACTTGGAGGTTGAACTTGAAGGTTGAACTTGAAGTTTGAACTTGAAGGTTGAACTTGAAGGTTAAACTTGAAGGTTGAACTTGAAGTTTGAAATTGAAGTTGAACTTGTAGTTTGAACCTGAAGTTGTACTCGAAGGTTAAACTTGACGGTTGAACTCGAAGATTTGACTTGAAGTTTGAACTTGTAGGTTCAACTTGAAGGTTGAACTTGAAGTTTCAACTTGAAGTTCGAACTTGAAGTTTGAACTTGAAGGTTGAACTTGGAGGTTGAACTTGAAGTTTGAACTTGCAGTTAAACAGGAAGGTTGAACTTGAAGGTTGAGCTTAGAGGTTGTACTTGGAGGTTCAACTTGAAGGTTGAACTTGAAGTTTGAACTTGAAGGTTGAACTTGAAGGTTGAACTTGAAGGTTGAACTTGAAGTTTGAACTCAAAGGTTGAATTTGAAGGTTGAACTCGAAGGTTCAACTTGAAGTTGAAACTTGAAGGTTGAACTTGAAGGTTGAACTCGGAGTTTGAGCTTGAAGGTTCAACTTGAAGGTTCTACTTGAAAATTGAACTTGAAGGTTGAACTCGAAGGTTGAAGTTGAAGGTTGAACTTGAAGGTTGTACTTGATGATTCAACTCAAAGTTTGAACGTGAGGTTGAACTTAACGGTTCAACTTGGAGTTTGAACTGGAAGTTTGAACTCGAAGGTCGAACTTGAAAGTTGAACTTGAAGGTTGAACTTGAAGGTTGAACTTGAAGGTTGAACTTGAACCTGGAGTTATGCTTGAAGGTTCGACTCGAAGGTTGAACTTGAAGGTTGAACTTGAAGTTTGAACTTGAAATTAAACTTGGAGGTTGAACTTGAAAGTTGTACTTGATGATTCAACTCAAAGTTTGAACGTGAGGTTGAACTTAACATTTCAACTTGGAGTTTGAACTGGAAGTTTGAACTCGAAGGTTGAACTTAAAGGTTGAACTTGAAGGTTGAACTTGAAGGTTGAACTTGAAGGTTGAACTTGAAGTTTGAACTTGAAGGTTGAACTTGAAGGTTAAACTTGAAGGTTGAACTTGAAGTTTGAAATTGAAGTTGAACTTGTAGGTTGAACCTGAAGTTGTACTTGAAGGTTAAACTTGACGGTTGAACTTGAAGATTTGACTTGAAGTTTGAACTTGTAGGTTCAACTTGAAGGTTGAACTTGAAGTTTCAACTTGAAGTTTGAACTTGAAGTTTGAACTTGAAGGTTGAACTTGGAGGTTGAACTTGAAGTTTGAACTTGCAGTTAAACAAGAAGGTTGAACTTGAAGGTTGAGCTTAGAGGTTGTACTTGGAGGTTCAACTTGAAGGTTGAACTTGAAGTTTGAACTTGAAGGTTGAACTTGAAGGTTGAACTTGAAGTTTGAACTCAAAGGTTGAATTTGAAGGTTGAACTCGAAGGTTCAACTGGAAGTTGAAATTTGAAGGTTGAACTTGAAGGTTGAACTTGGAGTTTGAGCTTGAAGGTTCAACTTGAAGGTTCTACTTGAAAATTGAACTTGAAGGTCGAATTTGAAGGTTGAAATTGAAGGTTGAACTTGAAGTTTGAACTTGAAGGTTGAACTTGAAGTTTAACTAGAAGTTTGAATTTGAAGGTTGAAATTGAAGGTTGAACTTGGAGTTTGAACTTGAAGGTTGAACTTGAATTTTGAACTTGGAGGTTCAACTTGAACGTTCAACTTGAAGTTTGAACTTGGAGGTTGAAATTAAAGGTTCAACTTGAAGGTTCAACTTGAAGTTTGGATTTGAAGGTTGAACTTGAAGGTTGAACATGAAGTTTGAGCTTGGAGGTCGAACTTGAAGGTTGAACTTGACGTTTTAACCTGAAGTTATACTTGAAGGTTCAACTTGAAGGTTGAACTTGGATGTTGAACTTGAAATTTGAACTCGAAGTTAAACTTGAAGGTTGAACTTGGAGGTTGTACTTGAAGGTTTAACTTGAAGTTTGAACGTGAGGTTGAACTTGAAGGTTCAACTTGGAGTTCGAACTTGGAGTTTGAACTCGTGGGTTGAACTTGAAGGTTGAACTTGAAGGTTTATCTTGAGGGTCGAACTCGAAGTTTGAACTTGAAGGTTGAACTTGAAGGTTGAACTCGGAGTTTGAACTTGAAGTAAAACCTGAAGGTTAAACTTGAAGGTTGTACTTGGAGGTTCAACTTGAAGGTTAAACTTGAAGAATTAACTCGAAGTTTGAACTTGAAGGTTGAACATGAAGTTTGAACTTGAAGACTGAACTTGAAGGTTGAACTTGAAGTTTCAACTCAAAGGTTGAATTCGAAGTTTGAACTTGCAGTTAAACTCGAAGGTTGAACTTGAAGGTTATACTTGGAGGTTCAACTTGAAGTTCAACTTGAAGGTTGAACTTGAAGTCAGAACTCGGAGGTTGTACTTGAAGGTTGAACTTGAAGGTTCAATTCGAAAGTTGAATTCGAAGTTTGAACGTGAAGGTTGAACTTGAAGAATCAACTTGAAGTTCGAACTTGAAGGTTGAACTCGAAGGTTGAACTTGAAGGTTCAACTTGAAGTTTGAACTTGAAGGTCGAACTCGAAGGTTGAACTTGGAGGTTGAACTCGTAGTTTGAACTTGCAGTTAAACATGAAGGTTGAACTTGAAGGTTGAGCTTGGAGGTTGTACTTGGAGGTTCAACTTGAAGGTTGAACTTGGAGTTTTAACTTGAAGGTTGAACTTGGAGGTTGAACTTGAAGGTTGTACTTGAAGGTTCAACTTGAATTTTGAACTTGAAGGTTCAACTAGAAGTTTGAGTTTGAAGGTTGAACTTGAAGTTTGATCTTGAAGGTTGAACTTGAAGGTTCGACTCGAAGTTTGAACTTGAAGGATGATCTTGAAGGTTGAACTTGAAGTTTGAACTTGAAGTTAATTTTGAAGGTTGAACTTGAAGGTTGAACTTGAAGGTTCAACCTGAAGGTTTAACTTGAAGGTTCAACTTGAAGATTCAACTTGAAGTTTGAACTTGAAGGTTGAACTCGAAGGTTGAACTTGGAGGTTGAACTTGAAGGTTGAACTTGAAGGTTGTACTTGAAGGTTCAACTAGAATATTGAACTTGGAGGTTGAACTTGAAGTTTGAACTTGGAGGTTGAACTTGAAGGTTGAACTTGAAATTTGAACCTGGAGTTATACTTGAAGGTTCATCTCGAAGGTTGAACTTGAAGGTTGAACTTGAAGTTTGAACTTGAAAATAAACTTGGAGGTTGAACTTGAAGGTTGTACTTGATGATTCAACTTGAAGTTTAAACGTGAGGTTGAACTTAACGGTTCAACTTGGAGTTTGAACTGGAAAATTGAACTCGAAGGTTGAACTTAAAGGTTGAACTTGAAGGTTGAACTTGAAGGTTGAACTTGAAGGTTGAACTTGAAGTTTGAACTTGAAGGTTGAACTTGAAGGTTGAACTTGAGGGTTGAACTTGAAGTTTGAAATTGAAGTTGAACTTGGAGGTTGAACCTGAAGTTGTACTTGAAGGTTAAACTTGAAGGTTGAACTTGAAGATTTGACTTGAAGTTTGAACTTGTAGGTTGAACTTGAAGGTTGAACTTGAAGGTTCAACCTGAAGGTTTAACTTGAAGGTTCAACTTGAAGATTCAACTTGAAGTTTGAACTTTGAGGTTGAACTCGAAGGTTGAACTTGGAGGTTGAACTTGAAGGTTGAACTTGAAGGTTGTACTCGAAGGTTCAACTGAAATATTAAACTTGGAGGTTGAACTTGAAGGTTGTACTTGAAGGTTCAACTTGAATTTTGAACTTGAAGGTTCAACTGGAAGTTTGAACTTGAAGGTTGAACTTGAAGTTTGATCTTGAAGGTTGAACTTGAAGGTTCAACTCGAAGTTTGAACTTGAAGGATGATCTTGAAGGTTGAACTTGAAGTTTGAACTTGAAGTTAATTTTGAAGGTTGAACTCGAAGGTTGAACTTGAAGGTTCAACCTGAAGGTTTAACTTGAAGGTTCAACTTGAAGATTCAACTTGAAGTTTAAACTTGAAGGTTAAACTTGAAGGTTGAACTCGAAGGTTGAACTTGGAGGTTGAACTTGAAGGTTGAACTTGAAGGTTGTACTTGAAGGTTCAACTAGAATATTAAACTTGGAGGTTGAACTTGAAGTGCGAACTTGGAGGTTGAACTTGAAGGTTGAACTTGAAGGTTCAACTGAAATATTAAACTTGGAGGTTGAACTTGAAGGTTGTACTTGAAGGTTCAACTTGAATTTTGAACTTGAAGGTTCAACTAGAAGTTTGAACTTGAAGGTTAAACTTGAAGTTTGATCTTGGAGGTTGAACTTGAAGGTTCAACTCGAAGTTTGAACTTGAAGGATGATCTTGAAGGTTGAACTTGAAGTTTGAACTTGAAGTTAATTTTGAAGGTTGAACTCGAAGGTTGAACTTGAAGGTTCAACCTGAAGGTTTAACTTGAAGGTTCAACTTGAAGATTCAACTTGAAGTTTAAACTTGAAGGTTAAACTTGAAGGTTGAACTCGAAGGTTGAACTTGGAGGTTGAACTTGAAGGTTGAACTTGAAGGTTGTACTTGAAGGTTCAACTAGAATATTAAATTTGGAGGTTGAACTTGAAGTGCGAACTTGGGGGTTGAACTTGAAGGTTGAACTTGAAGTTTGAACCTGGAGTTATACTTGAAGGTTCAACTCGAACGTTGAACTTGTAGGTTGAACTTGAAGTTTGAACTTAAAAATAAACTTGGAGGTTGAACTTGAAGGTTGTACTTGATGATTCAACTCGAAGTTTAAACGTGAGGTTGAACTTAATGGTCCAACTTAGAGTTTGAACTGGAAGTTTGAACTCGAAGGTTGAACTTAAAGGTTGAACTTGAAGGTTGAACTTGAAGGTTGAACTTGAAGGTTGAACTTGAAGTTTGAACTTGAAGGTTGAACTTGAAGGTTGAACTTGAAGGTTGAACTTGAAGTTTGAAATTGAAGTTGAACTTGGAGGTTGAGCCTGAAGTTGTACTTGAAGGTTAAACTTGAAGGTTGAACTTGAAGATCTGACTTGAAGTTTGAACTTTTAGGTTGAACTTGAAGGTTGAACTTGAAGTTTCAACTTGAAGGTTGAACTTGAAGGTTGAACTCGAAGGTTCAACCTGAAGGTTTAACTTGAAGGTTCAACTTGAAGATTCAACTTGAAGTTAGAACTTGAAGGTTAAACTTGAAGGTTGAACTCGAAGGTTGAACTTGGAGGTTGAACTTGAAGGTTGAACTTGAAGGTTGTACTTGAAGGTTCAACTAGAATATTAAACTTGGAGGTTGAACTTGAAGTTTGAACTTGGAGGTTGAACTTGAAGGTTGAACTTAAAGTTTGAACCTGGAGTTATACTTGAAGGTTCAACTCGAAGGTTGAACTTGAAGGTCGAACTTGAAGTTTGAACTTAAAAATAAACTTGGAGGTTGAACTTGAAGGTTGTACTTGATGATTCAACTTGAAGTTTAAACGTGAGGTTGAACTTAACGGTTCAACTTGGAGTCTGAACTGGAAGTTTGAACTCGAAGGTTGAACTTGAAGGTTGAACTTGAAGGTTGAACTTAGAGGTTGAACTTGAAGGTTGAACTTGAAGTTTGAACTTGGAGGTTGTACTCGAAGGTTCAACTTGAAAGTTGAACTTGAAGTTTGAACGTGAATTATGAACTTGAAGGTTCAACTTGAAGTTTGAACTTGAAGGTTGAACTTGGAGGTTGAACTTGAAGTTTGAACTTGAAGTTAATTTTGAAGGTTGAACTTGAAGGTTGAACTTGAAGGTTGAACTTGAAGGTTGTACTTAGAGGTTGAACTTGAAGTTTGAACTTGCAGTTAAACATGAAGGTTGAACTTGAAGGTCGAGCTTGGAGGTTGTACTTGGAGGTTCAACTTGAAGGTTGAACTTGAAGTTTGAACTTGAAGGTTGAACTTGGAGGTTGTACTCGAAGGTTCAACTTGAAAGTTGACATTGAAGTTTGAACGTGAATTATGAACTTGAAGGTTCAACTTGAAGTTTGAACTTGAAGGTTGACTTTGAAGGTTGAACTCGAAACTTGAACTCGAATGTTGAAATCGAAGTTAAACCTGAAGGTTGAACGGGAAGGTTGAACTTGAAGGTTGAACTCGAATTTTGAACTTGAAGGTTGAACTTGAAGGTAGAACTCGAAGTTTTAACTTGAAGGTTGAACTTGAAGGTGGATCTCGAAGTTTGAACTTGGAGGTTGAACTTGAAGGTTCAATTTGAAGTAAAAACTTGTAGGTTGAACTGGAAGGTTGAATTTGGAGTTTTAGCTTGAAGGTTCAACTTGAAGGTTCTACTTGAAGTTTGAACTCGAAGGTCGAACTCGAAAGTTGAACTTGAAGGTTGAACTTGAAGGTTGAACTTGAAGTTTGAACTTGAAGGTTGAACTTGAAGGTTGAACTTGAAGGTTGAACGTGAGGTTGAACTTGAAGGTTCAACTTGGAGTTCGAACTTGGAGTTTGAACTCGTGGGTTGAACTTGAAGGTTGAACTTGAAGGTTTATCTTGAGGGTCGAACTCGAAGTTTGAACTTGAAGGTTGAACTTGAAGGTTGAACTCGGAGTTTGAACTTGAAGGTTCAACTTGAAGGTTAAACTTGAAGAATTAACTCGAAGTTTGAACTTGAAGGTTGAACATGAAGTTTGAACTTGAAGACTGAACTTGAAGGTTGAACTTGAAGTTTCAACTCAAAGGTTGAATTCGAAGTTTGAATTTGCAGTTAAACTCGAAGGTTGAACTTGAAGGTTATACTTGGAGGTTCAACTTGAAGTTTCAACTTGAAGGTTGAACTTGAAGTCAGAACTCGGAGGTTGTACTTGAAGGTTGAACTTGAAGGTTCAATTCGAAAGTTTAATTCGAAGTTTGAACGTGAAGGTTGAACTTGAAGAATCAACTTGAAGTTTGAACTTGAAGGTTGAACTCGAAGGTTGAACTTGAAGGTTCAACTTGAAGTTTGAACTTGAAGGTCGAACTCGAAGGTTGAACTTGGAGGTTGAACTCGTGGTTTGAACTTGCAGTTAAACATGAAGGTTGAACTTGAAGGTTGAGCTTGGAGGTTGTACTTGGAGGTTCAACTTGAAGGTTGAACTTGGAGTTTGAACTTGAAGGTTGAACTTGGAGGTTGAACTTGAAGGTTGTACTTGAAGGTTCAACTTGAATTTTGAACTTGAAGGTTCAACTAGAAGTTTGAGTTTGAAGGTTGAACTTGAAGTTTGATCTTGAAGGTTGAACTTGAAGGTTCGACTCGAAGTTTGAACTTGAAGGATGATCTTGAAGGTTGAACTTGAAGTTTGAACTTGAAGTTAATTTTGAAGGTTGAACTTGAAGGTTGAACTTGAAGGTTCAACCTGAAGGTTTAACTTGAAGGTTCAACTTGAAGATTCAACTTGAAGTTTGAACTTGAAGGTTAAACTCGAAGGTTGATTTTGGGGGGTTGAACTTGAAGGTTGAACTTGAAGGTTGTACTTGAAGGTTCAACTAGAATATTGAACTTGGAGGTTGAACTTGAAGTTTGAACTTGGAGGTTGAACTTGAAGGTTGAACTTGAAATTTGAACCTGGAGTTATACTTGAAGGTTCATCTCGAAGGTTGAACTTGAAGGTTGAACTTGAAGTTTGAACTTGAAAATAAACTTGGAGGTTGAACTTGAAGGTTGTACTTGATGATTCAACTTGAAGTTTAAACGTGAGGTTGAACTTAACGGTTCAACTTGGAGTTTGAACTGGAAAATTGAACTCGAAGGTTGAACTTAAAGGTTGAACTTGAAGGTTGAACTTGAAGGTTGAACTTGAAGGTTGAACTTGAAGTTTGAACTTGAAGGTTGAACTTGAAGGTTGAACTTGAGGGTTGAACTTGAAGTTTGAAATTGAAGTTGAACTTGGAGGTTGAACCTGAAGTTGTACTTGAAGGTTAAACTTGAAGGTTGAACTTGAAGATTTGACTTGAAGTTTGAACTTGTAGGTTGAACTTGAAGGTTGAACTTGAAGGTTCAACCTGAAGGTTTAACTTGAAGGTTCAACTTGAAGATTCAACTTGAAGTTTGAACTTTGAGGTTGAACTCGAAGGTTGAACTTGGAGGTTGAACTTGAAGGTTGAACTTGAAGGTTGTACTCGAAGGTTCAACTGAAATATTAAACTTGGAGGTTGAACTTGAAGGTTGTACTTGAAGGTTCAACTTGAATTTTGAACTTGAAGGTTCAACTAGAAGTTTGAACTTGAAGGTTGAACTTGAAGTTTGATCTTGAAGGTTGAACTTGAAGGTTCAACTCGAAGTTTGAACTTGAAGGATGATCTTGAAGGTTGAACTTGAAGTTTGAACTTGAAGTTAATTTTGAAGGTTGAACTCGAAGGTTGAACTTGAAGGTTCAACCTGAAGGTTTAACTTGAAGGTTCAACTTGAAGATTCAACTTGAAGTTTAAACTTGAAGGTTAAACTTGAAGGTTGAACTCGAAGGTTGAACTTGGAGGTTGAACTTGAAGGTTGAACTTGAAGGTTGTACTTGAAGGTTCAACTAGAATATTAAACTTGGAGGTTGAACTTGAAGTGCGAACTTGGAGGTTGAACTTGAAGGTTGAACTTGAAGGTTCAACTGAAATATTAAACTTGGAGGTTGAACTTGAAGGTTGTACTTGAAGGTTCAACTTGAATTTTGAACTTGAAGGTTCAACTAGAAGTTTGAACTTGAAGGTTAAACTTGAAGTTTGATCTTGGAGGTTGAACTTGAAGGTTCAACTCGAAGTTTGAACTTGAAGGATGATCTTGAAGGTTGAACTTGAAGTTTGAACTTGAAGTTAATTTTGAAGGTTGAACTCGAAGGTTGAACTTGAAGGTTCAACCTGAAGGTTAAACTTGAAGGTTGAACTCGAAGGTTGAACTTGGAGGATGAACTTGAAGGTTGAACTTGAAGGTTGTACTTGAAGGTTCAACTAGAATATTAAATTTGGAGGTTGAACTTGAAGTGCGAACTTGGGGGTTGAACTTGAAGGTTGAACTTGAAGTTTGAACCTGGAGTTATACTTGAAGGTTCAACTCGAACGTTGAACTTGAAGGTTGAACTTGAAGTTTGAACTTAAAAATAAACTTGGAGGTTGAACTTGAAGGTTGTACTTGATGATTCAACTTGAAGTTTAAACGTGAGGTTGAACTTAATGGTCCAACTTAGAGTTTGAACTGGAAGTTTGAACTCGAAGGTTGAACTTAAAGGTTGAACTTGAAGGTTGAACTTGAAGGTTGAACTTGAAGGTTGAACTTGAAGTTTGAACTTGAAGGTTGAACTTGAAGGTTGAACTTGAAGGTTGAACTTGGAGTTTGAAATTGAAGTTGAACTTGGAGGTTGAGCCTGAAGTTGTACTTGAAGGTTAAACTTGAAGGTTGAACTTGAAGATCTGACTTGAAGTTTGAACTTTTAGGTTGAACTTGAAGGTTGAACTTGAAGTTTCAACTTGAAGGTTGAACTTGAAGGTTGAACTCGAAGGTTCAACCTGAAGGTTTAACTTGAAGGTTCAACTTGAAGATTCAACTTGAAGTTAGAACTTGAAGGTTAAACTTGAAGGTTGAACTCGAAGGTTGAACTTGGAGGTTGAACTTGAAGGTTGAACTTGAAGGTTGTACTTGAAGGTTCAACTAGAATATTAAACTTGGAGGTTGAACTTGAAGTTTGAACTTGGAGGTTGAACTTGAAGGTTGAACTTAAAGTTTGAACCTGGAGTTATACTTGAAGGTTCAACTCGAAGGTTGAACTTGAAGGTCGAACTTGAAGTTTGAACTTAAAAATAAACTTGGAGGTTGAACTTGAAGGTTGTACTTGATGATTCAACTTGAAGTTTAAACGTGAGGTTGAACTTAACGGTTCAACTTGGAGTCTGAACTGGAAGTTTGAACTCGAAGGTTGAACTTGAAGGTTGAACTTGAAGGTTGAACTTGAAGGTTGAACTTGAAGGTTGAACTTGAAGTTTGAACTTGGAGGTTGTACTCGAAGGTTCAACTTGAAAGTTGAACTTGAAGTTTGAACGTGAATTATGAACTTGAAGGTTCAACTTGAAGTTTGAACTTGAAGGTTGAACTTGGAGGTTGAACTTGAAGTTTGAACTTGAAGTTAATTTTGAAGGTTGAACTTGAAGGTTGAACTTGAAGGTTGAACTTGAAGGTTGTACTTAGAGGTTGAACTTGAAGTTTGAACTTGCAGTTAAACATGAAGGTTGAACTTGAAGGTCGAGCTTGGAGGTTGTACTTGGAGGTTCAACTTGAAGGTTGAACTTGAAGTTTGAACTTGAAGGTTGAACTTGGAGGTTGTACTCGAAGGTTCAACTTGAAAGTTGACATTGAAGTTTGAACGTGAATTATGAACTTGAAGGTTCAACTTGAAGTTTGAACTTGAAGGTTGACTTTGAAGGTTGAACTCGAAACTTGAACTCGAATGTTGAAATCGAAGTTAAACCTGAAGGTTGAACGGGAAGGTTGAACTTGAAGGTTGAACTCGAATTTTGAACTTGGAGGTTGAACTTGAAGGTAGAACTCGGAGTTTTAACTTGAAGGTTGAACTTGAAGGTGAATCTCGAAGTTTGAACTTGGAGGTTGAACTTGAAGGTTCAATTTGAAGTAAAAACTTGTAGGTTGAACTGGAAGGTTGAACTTGGAGTTTTAGCTTGAAGGTTCAACTTGAAGGTTCTACTTGAAGTTTGAACTCGAAGGTCGAACTTGAAAGTTGAACTTGAAGGTTGAACTTGAAGGTTGAACTTGAACCTGGAGTTATGCTTGAAGGTTCGACTCGAAGGTTGAACTTGAAGGTTGAACTTGAAGTTTGAACTTGAAAATAAACTTGGAGGTTGAACTTGAAGGTTGTACTTGATGATTCAACTCAAAGTTTGAACGTGAGGTTGAACTCAACGGTTCAACTTGGAGTTTGAACTGGAAGTTTGAACTCGAAGGTTGAACTTAAAGGTTGAACTTGAAGGTTGAACTTGAAGGTTGAACTTGAAGGTTGAACTTGAAGTTTGAACTTGAAGGTTGAACTTGAAGGTTAAACTTGAAGGTTGAACTTGAAGTTTGAAATTGAAGTTGAACTTGTAGGTTGAACCTAAAGTTGTACTTGAAGGTTAAACTTGACGGTTGAACTTGAAGATTTGACTTGAAGTTTGAACTTGTAGGTTCAACTTGAAGGTTGAACTTGAAGTTTCAACTTGAAGTTTGAACTTGAAGTTTGAACTTGAAGGTTGAACTTGAAGGTTGAACTTGAAGTTTGAACTTGCAGTTAAACAAGAAGGTTGAACTTGAAGGTTGAGCTTAGAGGTTGTACTTGGAGGTTCAACTTGAAGGTTGAACTTGAAGTTTGAACTTGAAGGTTGAACTTGAAGGTTGAACTTGAAGTTTGAACTCAAAGGTTGAATTTGAAGGTTGAACTCGAAGGTTCAACTTGAAGTTGAAATTTGAAGGTTGAACTTGAAGGTTGAACTTGGAGTTTGAGCTTGAAGGTTCAACTTGAAGGTTCTACTTGAAAATTGAACTTGAAGGTTGAACTCGAAGGTTGAAGTTGAAGGTTGAACTTGAAGTTTGAACTTGAAGGTTGAACTTAAAGTTTAACTAGAAGTTTGAATTTGAAGGTTGAAATTGAAGGTTGAACTTGGAGTTTGAACTTGAAGGTTGAACTTGAATTTTGAACTTGGAGGTTCAACTTGAACGTTCAACTTGAAGTTTGAACTTGGAGGTTTAAATTAAAGGTTCAACATGAAGGTTCAACTTAAAGTTTGGATTTGAAGGTTGAACTTGGAGATTGAACATGAAGTTTGAGCTTGGAGGTCGAACTTGAAGGTTGAACTTGACGTTTTAACCTGAAGTTATACTTGAAGGTTCAACTTGAAGGTTGAACTTGGATGTTGAACTTGAAATTTGAACTCGAAGTTAAACTTGAAGGTTGAACTTGGAGGTTGTACTTGAAGGTTCAACTTGAAGTTTGAACGTGAGGTTGAACTTGAAGGTTCAACTTGGAGTTCGAACTTGGAGTTTGAACTCGTGGGTTGAACTTGAAGGTTGAACTTTAAGGTTTATCTTGAGGGTCGAACTCGAAGTTTGAACTTGAAGGTTGAACTTGAAGGTTGAACTCGGAGTTTGAACTTGAAGTAAAACTTGAAGGTTAAACTTGAAGGTTGTACTTGGAGGTTCAACTTGAAGGTTAAACTTGAAGAATTAACTCGAAGTTTGAACTTGAAGGTTGAACATGAAGTTTGAACTTGAAGACTGAACTTGAAGGTTGAACTTGAAGTTTCAACTCAAAGGTTGAATTCGAAGTTTGAACTTGCAGTTAAACTCGAAGGTTGAACTTGAAGGTTATACTTGGAGGTTCAACTTGAAGTTTCAACTTGAAGGTTGAACTTGAAGTTAGAACTCGGAGGTCGTACTTGAAGGTTGAACTTGAAGGTTCAATTCGAAAGTTGAATTCGAAGTTTGAACGTGAAGGTTGAACTTGAAGAATCAACTTGAAGTTTAAACTTGAAGGTTGAACTCGAAGGTTGAACTTGAAGGTTCAACTTGAAGTTTGAACTTGAAGGTCGAACTCGAAGGTTGAACTTGGAGGTTGAACTTGTAGTTTGAACTTGCAGTTAAACATGAAGGTTGAACTTGAAGGTTGAGCTTGGAGGTTGTACTTGGAGGTTCAACTTGAAGGTTGAACTTGGAGTTTGAACTTGAAGGTTGAACTTGGAGGTTGAACTTGAAGGTTGTACTAGAAGGTTCAACTTGAATTTTGAACTTGAAGGTTCAACTAGAAGTTTGAGCTTGAAGGTTGAACTTGAAGTTTGATCTTGAAGGTTGAACTTGAAGGTTCGACTCGAAGTTTGAACTTGAAGGATGATCTTGAAGGTTGAACTTGAAGTTTGAACTTGAAGTTAATTTTGAAGGTTGAACTTGAAGGTTGAACTCGAAGGTTCGACCTGAAGGTTCAACTTGAAGGTTCAACTTGAAGATTCAACTTGAAGTTTGAACTTGAAGGTTAAACTTGAAGGTTGAACTCGAAGGTTGAACTTGGGGGTTGAACTTGAAGGTTGAACTTGAAGGTTGTACTTGAAGGTTCAACTAGAATATTGAACTTGGAGGTTGAACTTGAAGTTTGAACTTGGAGGTTGAACTTAGGTTGAACTTGAAGTTTGCACCTGGAGTTATACTTGAAGGTTCATCTCGAAGGTTGAACTTGAAGGTTGAACTTGAAGTTTGAACTTAAAAATGAACTTGGAGGTTGAACTTGAAGGTTGTACTTGATGATTCAACTTGAAGTTCAAACGTGAGGTTGAACTTAACGGTTCAACTTGAAGTTTGAACTGGAAGTTTGAACTCAAAGGTTGCACTTAAACGTGGAACTTGAAGGTTGAACTTGAAGGTTGAACTTGAAGGTTGAACTTGAAGTTTGAACTTGAAGGTTGAACTTGAAGGTTGAACTTGAGGGTTGAACTTGAAGTTTGAAATTGAAGTTGAACTTGGAGGTTGAACCTGAAGTTGTACTTGAAGGTCAAACTTGAAGGTTGAACTTGAAGATTTGACTTGAAGTTTGAACTTGTAGGTTGAACTTGAAGGTTGAACTTGAAGGTTCAACCTGAAGGTTTAACTTGAAGGTTCAACTTGAAGATTCAACTTGAAGTTTGAACTTTAAGGTTGAACTCGAAGGTTGAACTTGGAGGTTGAACTTGAAGGTTGAACTTGAAGGTTGTACTCGAAGGTTCAACTGAAATATTAAACTTGGAGGTTGAACTTGAAGGTTGTACTTGAAGGTTCAACTTGAATTTTGAACTTGAAGGTTCAACTTGAAGTTTGAGCTTGAAGGTTGAACTTGAAGTTTGATCTTGAAGGTTGAACTTGAAGGTTCAACTCGAAGTTTGAACTTGAAGGATGATCTTGAAGGTTGAACTTGAAGTTTGAACTTGAAGTTAATTTTGAAGGTTGAACTCGAAGGTTGAACTTGAAGGTTCAACCTGAAGGTTTAACTTGAGGGTTCAACTTGAAGATTCAACTTGAAGTTTAAACTTGAAGGTTGAACTTGAAGGTTGAACTCGAAGGTTGAACTTGGAGGTTGAACTTGAAGGTTGAACTTGAAGGTTGTACTTGAAGGTTCAACTAGAATATTAAACTTGGAGGTTGAACTTGAAGTGCGAACTTGGAGGTTGAACTTGAAGGTTGAACTTAAAGTTTGAACCTAGAGTTATACTTGAAGGTTCAACTCGAACGTTGAACTTGAAGGTTGAACTTGAAGTTTGAACTTAAAAATAAACTTGGAGGTTGAACTTGGAGGTTGTACTTGATGATTCAACTTGAAGTTTAAACGTGAGGTTGAACTAAACGGTCCAACTTGGAATTGAACTGGAAGTTTGAACTCGAAGGTTGAACTTAAAGGTTGAACTTGAAGGTTGAACTTGAAGGTTGAACTTGAAGGTTGAACTTGAAGTTTGAACTTGAAGGTTGAACTTAAAGGTTGAACTTGAAGGTTGAACTTGAAGTTTGAAATTGAAGTTGAACTTGGAGGTTGAGCCTGAAGTTGTACTTGAAGGTTAAACTTGAAGGTTGAACTTGAAGATCTGACTTGAAGTTTGAACTTGTAGGTTGAACTTGAAGGTTGAACTTGAAGTTTCAACTTGAATGTTGAACTTGAAGGTTGAACTTGAAGGTTCAACCTGAAGGTTTAACTTGAAGGTTCAACTTGAAGATTCAACTTGAAGTTTGAACTTGAAGGTTAAACTTGAAGGTTGAACTCGAAGGTTGAACTTGGAGGTTGAACTTGAAGGTTGAACTTGAAGGTTGTACTTGAAGGTTCAACTAGAATATTAAACTTGGAGGTTGAACTTGAAGTTTGAACTTGGAGGTTGAACTTGAAGGTTGAACTTAAAGTTTGAACCTGGAGTTATACTTGAAGGTTCAACTCGAAGGTTGAACTTGAAGGTCGAACTTGAAGTTTGAACTTAAAAATAAACTTGGAGGTTGAACTTGAAGGTTGTACTTGATGATTCAACTTGAAGTTTAAACGTGAGGTTGAACTTAACGGTTCAACTTGGAGTCTGAACTGGAAGTTTGAACTCGAAGGTTGAACTTGAAGGTTGAACTTGAAGGTTGAACTTGAAGGTTGAACTTGAAGATTGAACTTGAAGGTTGAACTTGAAGTTTGAACTTGGAGGTTGTACTCGAAGGTTCAACTTGAAAGTTGAACTTGAAGTTTGAACGTGAATTATGAACTTGAAGGTTCAACTTGAAGTTTGAACTTGAAGGTTGAACTTGAAGGTTGAACTTGAAGTTTGAACTTGAAGTTAATTTTGAAGGTTGAACTTGAAGGTTGAACTTGAAGGTTTATCTTGAGGGTCGAACTCGAAGTTTGAACTTGAAGGTTGAACTTGAAGGTTGAACTCGGAGTTTGAACTTGAAGTAAAACTTGAAGGTTCAACTTGAAGGTTGTACTTGGAGGTTCAACTTGAAGGTTAAACTTGAAGAATTAACTCGGAGTTTGAACTTGAAGGTTGAACATGAAGTTTGAACTTGAAGACTGAACTTGAAGGTTGAACTTGAAGTTTCAACTCAAAGGTTGAATTCGAAGTTTGAACTTGCAGTTAAACTCGAAGGTTGAACTTGAAGGTTATACATGGAGGTTCAACTTGAAGTTTCAACTTGAAGGTTGAACTTGAAGTTAGAACTCGGAGGTTGTACTTGAAGGTTGAACTTGAAGGTTCAATTCGAAAGTTGAATTCGAAGTTTGAACGTGAAGGTTGAACTTGAAGAATCAACTTGAAGTTTGAACTTGAAGGTTGAACTCGAAGGTTGAACTTGAAGGTTCAACTTGAAGTTTGAACTTGAAGGTCGAACTCGAAGGTTGAACTTGGAGGTTGAACTCGTAGTTTGAACTTGCAGTTAAACATGAAGGTTGAACTTGAAGGTTGAGCTTGGAGGTTCTACTTGGAGGTTCAACTTGAAGGTTGAACTTGGAGTTTGAACTTGAAGGTTGAACTTGGAGGTTGAACTTGAAGGTTGTACTAGAAGGTTCAACTTGAATTTTGAACTTGAAGGTTCAACTAGAAGTTTGAGCTTGAAGGTTGAACTTGAAGTTTGATCTTGAAGGTTGAAATTGAAGGTTCAACTCGAAATTTGAACTTGAAGGATGATCTTGAAGGTTGAACTTGAAGTTTGAACTTGAAGTTAATTTTGAAGGTTGAACTTGAAGGTTGAACTTGAAGGTTCAACCTGAAGGTTCAACTTGAAGGTTCAACTTGAAGATTCAACTTGAAGTTTGAACTTGAAGGTTAAACTTGAAGGTTGAACTCGAAGGTTGAACTTGGGGGTTGAACTTTAAGGTTGAACTTGAAGGTTGTACTTGAAGGTTCAACTAGAATATTGAACTTGGAGGTTGAACTTGAAGTTTGAACTTGGAGGTTGAACTTAGGTTGAACTTGAAGTTTGAACCTGGAGTTATACTTGAAGGTTCATCTCGAAGGTTGAACTTGAAGGTTGAACTTGAAGTTTGAACTTAAAAATAAACTTGGAGGTTGAACTTGAAGGTTGTACTTGATGATTCAACTTGAAGTTTAAACGTGAGGTTGAACTTAACGGTTCAACTTGGAGTTTGAACTGGAAGTTTGAACTTAAAGGTTGAACTTAAAGGTTGAACTTGAAGGTTGAACTTGAAGGTTGAACTTGAAGGTTGAACTTGAAGTTTGAACTTGAAGGTTGAACTTGAAGGTTGAACTTGAGGGTTGAACTTGAAGTTTGAAATTGAAGTTGAACTTGGAGGTTGAACCTGAAGTTGTACTTGAAGGTTAAACTTGAAGGTTGAACTTGAAGATTTGACTTGAAGTTTGAACTTGTAGGTTGAACTTGAAGGTTGAACTTGAAGGTTCAACCTGAAGGTTTAACTTGAAGGTTCAACTTGAAGATTCAACTTGAAGTTTGAACTTTAAGGTTGAACTCGAAGGTTGAACTTGGAGGTTGAACTTGAAGGTTGAACTTGAAGGTTGTACTTGAGGTTCAACTGAAATATTAAACTTGGAGGTTGAACTTGAAGGTTGTACTTGAAGGTTCAACTTGAATTTTGAACTTGAAGGTTCAACTAGAAGTTTGAGCTTGAAGGTTGAACTAGAAGTTTGATCTTGGAGGTTGAACTTGAAGGTTCAACTCGAAGTTTGAACTTGAAGGATGATCTTGAAGGTTGAACTTGAAGTTTGAACTTGAAGTTAATTTTGAAGGTTGAACTCGAAGGTTGAACTTGAAGGTTCAACCTGAAGGTTTAACTTGAAGGTTCAACTTGGAGATTCAACTTGAAGTTTAAACTTGAAGGTTAAACTTGAAGGTTTAACTCGAAGGTTGAACTTGGAGGTTGAACTTGAAGGTTGAACTTGAAGGTTGTACTTGAAGGTTCAACTAGAATATTAAACTTGGAGGTTGAACTTGAAGTGCGAACTTGGAGGTTGAACTTGAAGGTTGAACTTAAAGTTTGAACCTGGAGTTATACTTGAAGGTTCAACTCGAACGTTGAACTTGAAGGTTGAACTTGAAGTTTGAACTTGAAAATAAACTTGGAGGTTGAACTTGAAGGTTGTACTTGATGATTCAACTTGAAGTTTAAACGTGAGGTTGAACTTAACGGTCCAACTTGGAGTTTGAACTGGAAGTTTGAACTCGAAGGTTGAACTTAAAGGTTGAACTTGAAGGTTGAACTTGAAGGTTGAACTTGAAGGTTGAACTTGAAGTTTGAACTTGAAGTTTGAACTTGAAGGTTGAACTTGAAGGTTGAACTTGAAGTTTGAAATTGAAGTTGAACTTGGAGGTTGAGCCTGAAGTTGTACTTGAAGGTTTAACTTGAAGGTTGAACTTGAAGATCTGACTTGAAGTTTGAACTTGTAGGTTGAACTTGAAGGTTGAACTTGAAGTTTCAATTCGAAGGTTGAACTTGAAGGTTGAACTTGAAGGTTCAACCTGAAGGTTTAACTTGAAGGTTCAACTTGAAGATTCAACTTGAAGTTTGAACTTGAAGGTTAAACTTGAAGGTTGAACTCGAAGGTTGAACTTGGAGGTTGAACTTGAAGGTTGAACTTGAAGGTTGTACTTGAAGGTTCAACTAGAATATTAAACTTGGAGGTTGAACTTGAAGTTTGAACTTGGAGGTTGAACTTGAAGGTTGAACTTAAAGTTTGAACCTGGAGTTATACTTGAAGGTTCAACTCGAAGGTTGAACTTGAAGGTCGAACTTGAAGTTCGAACTTAAAAATAAACTTGGAGGTTGAACTTGAAGGTTGTACTTGATGATTCAACTTGAAGTTTAAACGTGAGGTTGAACTTAACGGTTCAACTTGGAGTCTGAACTGGAAGTTTGAACTCGAAGGTTGAACTTGAAGGTTGAACTTGAAGGTTGAACTTGAAGGTTGAACTTGAAGGTTGAACTTGAAGTTTGAACTTGGAGGTTGTACTCGAAGGTTCAACTTGAAAGTTGAACTTGAAGTTTGAACGTGAATTATGAACTTGAAGGTTGAACTTGAAGTTTGAACTTGAAGGTTGAACTTGAAGGTTGAACTTGAAGTTTGAACTTGAAGTTAATTTTGAAGGTTGAACTTGAAGGTTGAACTTGAAGGTTGTACTTGGAGGTTGAACTTGAAGTTTGAACTTGCAGTTAAACATGAAGGTTGAACTTGGAGGTTGAGCTTGGAGGTTGTACTTGGAGGTTCAACTTGAAGGTTGAACTTGAAGTTTGAACTTGAAGGTTGAACTTGGAGGTTGTACTCGAAGGTTCAACTTGAAAGTTGAACTTGAAGTTTGAACGTGAATTATGAACTTGAAGGTTCAACTTGAAGTTTGAACTTGAAGGTTGACTTTGAAGGTTGAACTCGAAACTTGAACTCGAATGTTGAAATCGAAGTAAAACCTGAAAGTTGAACGGGAAGGTTGAACTTGAAAGTTGAACTCGAATTTTGAACTTGAAGGTTGAACTTGAAGGTAGAACTCGAAGTTTTAACTTGAAGGTTGAACTTGAAGGTGGATCTCGAAGTTTGAACTTGGAGGTTGAACTTGGAGGTTCAATTTGAAGTAAAAACTTGAAGGTTGAACTGGAAGGTTGAACTTGGAGTTTTAGCTTGAAGGTTCAACTTGAAGGTTCTACTTGAAGTTTGAACTCGAAGGTCGAACTTGAAAGTTGAACTTGAAGTTTGAACGTGAATTATGAACTTGAAGTTTGAACGTGAATTATGAACTTGAAGGTTCAACTTGAAGGTTGAACTTGAAGGTTGACTTTGAAGGTTGAACTCGAAACTTGAACTCGAATGTTGAAATCGAAGTTAAACCTGAAGGTTGAACGAGAAGGTTGAACTTGAAGGTTGATCTCGAAGTTTGAACTTGGAGGTTGAACATGAAGGTTCAATTTGAAGTAAAAACTTGAAGGTTGAACTGGAAGGTTGAACTTGGAGTTTCAGCTCGAAGGTTCAACTTGAAGGTTCTACTTGTAGTTTGAACTCAAAGGTCGAATTTGAAGGTTGAACTTGAAGTTTGAACTTGGAATTGAACTTGCAGGTTGAACTTGAAGGTTTTACTTGGGGGTTTGACTTGAAGGTTGAACTTGAAGGTTGAACTTGAAGGTTCAACTTGAAGTTTGAGCTTGAAGGTTAAACTTGAAGTTTGATTTTGAATGTTGAACTTGAAGGTTTAACTCGAAGTTTGAACTTGAAGGAAGATCTTGAAGATTGAACTTGAAGTTTGAACTTGAATGATGAACTTGAAGTTAAACTTGAAGGTTGAACTAGAAGGTTACATTCGATGGTTGAACTTGAAGTTTGAACTTGAAGGTTGAACTCAAAGGTTGAACTTGAAGTTTGAACTTAGAGGTTGAACTTGAAGGTTGAACTCAAAATTTGAACTCGAAGGTTGAATTTGAAGGTTGAACTTGAAGGTTCAACTCGAAGTTAAAACTTGAAGGTTGAACTTGAAGGTTGAACTTGAAGGTTGAACTTGGATTTTGAGCTTGAAGGTTCAACTTGAAAGTTCTACTTGAAGTTTGAACTAGAAGGTTGAACTCGAAGGTTGAACTTGAAGGTTCAACATGAAGTTTGACTTTGAAGGTCGAACTCGAAGGTTGAACTTGAAGTTTGAACCTGAAGTAAGACTAGAAGGTTGAACTTGAAGGTTGTACTTGAAGGTTCAACTTGAATTTTGAACTTGAAGGTTCAACTTGAAGTTTGAGCTTGAAGGTTGAACTTGAAGTTTGAACTTGAAGGTTGAACTCGAAGGTTCAACTCGAAGTTTGAACTTGGAGGATGATCTTGAAGGTTGAACTTGAAGTTTGAACTTGAAGAAAATTTTGAAGGTTGAACTTGAAGGTTCAACCTGAAGGTTTAGCTTGAAGGTTCAACTTGAAGGTTCAACTTGAAGGTTCAACTTGAAGGTTCAACTTGAAGTTTAAACTTGAAGGTTAAACTTGAAGGTTGAAATTGAAGGTTGAACTCGAAGGTTGAACTTGGAGGTTGAACTTGAAGGTTGAACTTGAAGGTTGTACTTGAAGGTTCAACTTGAATATTGAACTTGGAGGTTGAACTTGAAGTTTGAACTTGAAGTTTGAACCTGAAGTTATACTTGAAGGTTCAACTCGAAGGTAGAACTTGAAGGTTGAACTCGAGGTTTGAACTTGAAAATAAACTTGGAGGTTGAACTTGAAGGTTGTACTTGATGATTCAACTTGAAGTTCAACGTGAGGTTGAACTCGACGGTTCAACCCGGAGTTTGAACTTGCAGTTGAACATGAAGGTTGAACTTGAAGGTTGAGCTTGGAGGTTGTACTTGGAGGTTCAACTTGAAGGTTGAACTTGAAGTTTGAACTTGAAGGTTGAATTCGGAGGTTGTAATCGAAGGTTCAACATGAAAGTTGAACTTGAAGTTCGAACGTGAATTATGAACTTGAAGGTTCAACTTGAAGTTTGAACTTGAAGGTTGACTTTGAAGGTTTAACTCGAAACTTGAACTCGAATGTTGAAATCGAAGTTAAACCTGAAGGTTGAACTGGAAGGTTGAACTTGAAGGTTGAACTCGAAGTTTGAACTTGAAGGTTGAACTTGAAGGTTGAACTCGAAGCTTGAACTTGAAGGTTGAACTTGAAGGTTGATCTTGAAGTTTGAACTTGAAGGTTGAACCTGAAGGTTCAATTTGAAGTAAAAACTTGGAATTGAACTTGCAGGTTGAACTTGAAGGTTTCATTTGGGGGTTTGACTTGAAGGTTGAACTTGAAGGTTCAACTTGGAGTTTGAGCTTGAAGGTTGAACTTGAAGTCAAACTTGAAGGTTGAACTTGAAGGTTGAACTTGAAGTTTGAACTCGAAGGTTGAATTTGAAGGTTGAACTCGAAGGTTCAACTCGAAGTTTAAACTTGAAGGTTGAACTTGGAGTTTGAGCTTGAAGTTTCAACTTGAAGGTTCTACTTGAAAATTGAACTTGAAGGTTGAACTCGAAGGTTGAACTTGAAGGTTGAACTTGAAGGTTGAACTTGAAGATTTGACTTGAAGTTTGAACTTGTAGGTTCAACTTGAAGGTTGAACTTGAAGTTTCGACTTGAAGTTTGAACTTGAAGTTTGAACTTGAAGGTTGAACTTGGAGGTTGAACTTGAAGTTTGAACTTGCAGTTAAACATGAAGGTTGAACTTGAAGGTTGAGCTTAGAGGTTGTACTTGGAGGTTCAACTTGAAGGTTGAACTTGAAGTTTGAACTTGAAGGTTGAACTTGAAGGTTGAACTTGAAGTTCGAACTTGAAGGTTGAACTTGAAGGTTGAACTTGAAGTTTGAACTCGAAGGTTGAATTTGAAGGTTGAACTCGAAGGTTCAACTCGAAGTTTGAACTTGAAGGTTGAACTTGAAGGTTGAACTTGGAGTTTGAGCTTGAAGGTTCAACTTGAAGGTTCTACTTGAAAATTGAACTTGAAGGTTGAACTCGAAGGTTGAACTTGAAGGTTGAACTTGAAGTTTGAACTTGAAGGTTGAACTTTAAGTTTAACTTGAAGTTTGAATTTGAAGGTTGAAATTGAAGGTTGAACTTGGAGTTTGAACTTGAAGGTTGAACTTGAAGGTTGAACTAGAAGATTCGACTAGAAGATTCAACTTGAAGGTTGAACTTGAAGGTTGAACTTGAATTTTGAACTTGAAGGTTCAACTTGAACGTTCAACTTGAAGTTTGAACTTGGAGGTTGAAATTAAAGGTTCAACTTGTAGGTTCAACTTGAAGTTTGAATTTGAAGGTTGAACTTGAAGGTTGAACATGAAGTTTGAGCTTGGAGGTCGAACTTGAAGGTTGAACTTGAAGTTTTAACCTGAAGTTATACTTGAAGGTTCAACTTGAAGGTTGAACTTGGATGTTGAACTTGAAATTTGAACTTGAAGTTAAACTTGAAGGTTGAACTTGGAGGTTGTACTTGGAAGTTTAACTTGAAGTTTGAACGTGAGGTTGAACTTGAAGGTTCAACTTGGAGTTCGAACTTGGAGTTTGAACTCGTGGGTTGAACTTGAAGGTTGAACTTGAAGGTTTAACTTGAGGGTCGAACTCGAAGTTTGAACTTGAAGGTTGAACTTGAAGGTTGAACTCGGAGTTTGAACTTGAAGTTAAACTTGAAGGTTGAACTTGAAGGTTGAACTTGAAGGTTGTACTTGGAGGTTCAACTTGAAGGTTGAATTTGAAGAATTAACTCGAAGTTTGAACTTGAAGGTTGAACATGAAGTTTGAACTTGAAGACTGAACTTGAAGGTTGAACTTGAAGTTTCAACTCAAAGGTTGAATTCGAAGTTTGAACTTGCAGTTAAACTCGAAGGTTGAACTTGAAGGTTATACTTGGAGGTTCAACTTGAAGTTTCAACTTGAAGGTTGAACTTGAAGTTAGAACTCGAAGGTTGTACTTGAAGGTTGAACTTGAAGGTTCAATTCGATAGTTGAATTCGAAGTTTGAACGTGAAGGTTGAACTTGAAGAATCAACCTGAAGTTTGAACTCGAAGGTTGAACTCGAAGGTTGAACTCAAAGGTTCAACTTTAAGTTTGAACTTGAAGATCGAACTCGAAGGTTGAACTTGAAGGTTGAACTTGGAGGTTGTACTTGAAGGTTCAACTTGAAGTTTGAACGTTAGGTTGAACTTGAAGGTTCAACTTGGAGTTCGAACTTGGAGTTTGAACTCGTAGGTTGGACTTAAAGGTTGAACTTGGAGGTTAAACATGAGGGTTGAACTTGAAGTTTGAACTTGAAGGTTAAATTTGAAGGTTGAACTTGAAGGTTGAACTCGGAGTTCGAACTTGAAGTTAAACTTGAAGGTTGAATTCGAAGGTTGTACTTGGAGGTTCAACTTGAAGGTTAAACTTGAAGAATCAACTCGAAGTTTGAACTTGAAGGTTGAACTTGAAGTTTCAACTTGAAGTTTGAACTGGAAGTTTCGAAGGTCGAATTCGAAGTTTGAACTTGCAGTTATACTCGGAGGTTGAACTTGTAGGTTGTACTTGGAAGTTCAACTTGAAGTTTCGACTTGAAGGTTGAACTTGAAGTTAGAACTCGGAGGTTTACTTGAAGGTTGAACTTGAAGGTTCAATTCGAGAGTTGAGTTTGAAGTTTGAACGTGAAGGTTGAACTTGAAGGTTCAACTTGAAGTTTGAACTTGAAGGTTGAACTCGAAGGTTGAACTTGAAGGTTCAACTTGAAGTTTGAACTTGAAGGTCGAACTCGAAGGTTGAACTTGAAGTTTGAACTTGAAGTTAGACTTGAAGGTTGAACTCGAAGGTTGTACTTGAAGTTTCAACTTGAATTTTGAACTTGAAGGTTCAACTTGAAGTTTGAGCTTGAAGGTTAAACTCGAAGTTTGAACTTGAATGTTGAACTTGAAGTTGAACTTGAAGGTTGAACTAGAAATGTACATTCCATGGTTGAATTTGAAGTTTGAACTTGAAGGTTGAAATTAAAGGTTGAACTTGAAGTTTGAACTTGAAGGTTGAACTTGTAGGTTGAACTTGAAGTTTGAACTTGAAGGTTGAATTTGAAGGTTGAACTTGAAGGTTCAACTTGGAGTTGAAACTTGAAGGTTGAACTTGAAGGTTGAACTTGAAGGTTGAACTTGGAGTTTGAAATTGAAGTTGAACTTGGAGGTTGAACCTGAAGTTGTACTTGAAGGTTAAACTTGAAGGTTGAACTTGAAGATTTGACTTGAAGTTTGAACTTGTAGGTTGAACTTGAAGGTTGAACTTGAAGGTTCAACCTGAAGGTTTAACTTGAAGGTTCAACTTGAAGATTCAACTTGAAGTTTGAACTTCAAGGTTGAACTCGAAGGTTGAACTTGGAGGTTGAACTTGAAGGTTGAACTTGAAGGTTGTACTTGAAGGTTCAACTGAAATATCAAACTTGGAGGTTGAACTTGAAGGTTGTACTTGAAGGTTCAACTTGAATTTTGAACTTGAAGGTTCAACTAGAAGTTTGAGCTTGAAGGTTGAACTTGAAGTTTGAACTTGGAGGTTGAACTTGAAGGTTCAACTCGAAGTTTGAACTTGAAGGATGATCTTGAAGGTTGAACTTGAAGTTTGAACTTGAAGTTAATTTTGAAGGTTGAACTCGAAGGTTGAACTTGAAGGTTCAACCTGAAGGTTTAACTTGAAGGTTCAACTTGGAGATTCAACTTGAAGTTTAAACTTGAAGGTTAAACTTGAAGGTTTAACTCGAAGGTTGAACTTGGAGGTTGAACTTGAAGGTTGAACTTGAAGGTTGTACTTGAAGGTTCAACTAGAATATTAAACTTGGAGGTTGAACTTGAAGTGCGAACTTGGAGGTTGAACTTGAAGGTTGAACTTAAAGTTTGAACCTGGAGTTATACTTGAAGGTTCAACTCGAACGTTGAACTTGAAGGTTGAACTTGAAGTTTGAACTTGAAAATAAACTTGGAGGTTGAACTTGAAGGTTGTACTTGATGATTCAACTTGAAGTTTAAACGTGAGGTTGAACTTAACGGTCCAACTTGGAGTTTGAACTGGAAGTTTGAACTCGAAGGTTGAACTTAAAGGTTGAACTTGAAGGTTGAACTTGAAGGTTGAACTTGAAGGTTGAACTTGAAGTTTGAACTTGAAGTTTGAACTTGAAGGTTGAACTTGAAGGTTGAACTTGAAGTTTGAAATTGAAGTTGAACTTGGAGGTTGAGCCTGAAGTTGTACTTGAAGGTTTAACTTGAAGGTTGAACTTGAAGATCTGACTTGAAGTTTGAACTTGTAGGTTGAACTTGAAGGTTGAACTTGAAGTTTCAATTCGAAGGTTGAACTTGAAGGTTGAACTTGAAGGTTCAACCTGAAGGTTTAACTTGAAGGTTCAACTTGAAGATTCAACTTGAAGTTTGAACTTGAAGGTTAAACTTGAAGGTTGAACTCGAAGGTTGAACTTGGAGGTTGAACTTGAAGGTTGAACTTGAAGGTTGTACTTGAAGGTTCAACTAGAATATTAAACTTGGAGGTTGAACTTGAAGTTTGAACTTGGAGGTTGAACTTGAAGGTTGAACTTAAAGTTTGAACCTGGAGTTATACTTGAAGGTTCAACTCGAAGGTTGAACTTGAAGGTCGAACTTGAAGTTCGAACTTAAAAATAAACTTGGAGGTTGAACTTGAAGGTTGTACTTGATGATTCAACTTGAAGTTTAAACGTGAGGTTGAACTTAACGGTTCAACTTGGAGTCTGAACTGGAAGTTTGAACTCGAAGGTTGAACTTGAAGGTTGAACTTGAAGGTTGAACTTGAAGGTTGAACTTGAAGGTTGAACTTGAAGTTTGAACTTGGAGGTTGTACTCGAAGGTTCAACTTGAAAGTTGAACTTGAAGTTTGAACGTGAATTATGAACTTGAAGGTTCAACTTGAAGTTTGAACTTGAAGGTTGAACTTGAAGGTTGAACTTGAAGTTTGAACTTGAAGTTAATTTTGAAGGTTGAACTTGAAGGTTGAACTTGAAGGTTGAACTTGAAGGTTGTACTTAGAGGTTGAACTTGAATTTTGAACTTGCAGTTAAACATGAAGGTTGAACTTGAAGGTCGAGCTTGGAGGTTGTACTTGGAGGTTCAACTTGAAGGTTGAACTTGAAGTTTGAACTTGAAGGTTGAACTTGGAGGTTGTACTCGAAGGTTCAACTTGAAAGTTGAACTTGAAGTTTGAACGTGAATTATGAACTTGAAGGTTCAACTTGAAGTTTGAACTTGAAGGTTGACTTTGAAGGTTGAACTCGAAACTTGAACTCGAATGTTGAAATCGAAGTTAAACCTGAAAGTTGAACGGGAAGGTTGAACTTGAAAGTTGAACTCGAATTTTGAACTTGAAGGTTGAACTTGAAGGTAGAACTCGAAGTTTTAACTTGAAGGTTGAACTTGAAGGTGGATCTCGAAGTTTGAACTTGGAGGTTGAACTTGGAGGTTCAATTTGAAGTAAAAACTTGAAGGTTGAACTGGAAGGTTGAACTTGGAGTTTTAGCTTGAAGGTTCAACTTGAAGGTTCTACTTGAAGTTTGAACTCGAAGGTCGAACTTGAAAGTTGAACTTGAAGTTTGAACGTGAATTATGAACTTGAAGTTTGAACGTGAATTATGAACTTGAAGGTTCAACTTGAAGGTTGAACTTGAAGGTTGACTTTGAAGGTTGAACTCGAAACTTGAACTCGAATGTTGAAATCGAAGTTAAACCTGAAGGTTGAACGAGAAGGTTGAACTTGAAGGTTGATCTCGAAGTTTGAACTTGGAGGTTGAACATGAAGGTTCAATTTGAAGTAAAAACTTGAAGGTTGAACTGGAAGGTTGAACTTGGAGTTTTAGCTCGAAGGTTCAACTTGAAGGTTCTACTTGTAGTTTGAACTCAAAGGTCGAATTTGAAGGTTGAACTTGAAGTTTGAACTTGGAATTGAACTTGCAGGTTGAACTTGAAGGTTTTACTTGGGGGTTTGACTTGAAGGTTGAACTTGAAGGTTGAACTTGAAGGTTCAACTTGAAGTTTGAGCTTGAAGGTTAAACTTGAAGTTTGATTTTGAATGTTGAACTTGAAGGTTTAACTCGAAGTTTGAACTTGAAGGAAGATCTTGAAGATTGAACTTGAAGTTTGAACTTGAATGATGAACTTGAAGTTAAACTTGAAGGTTGAACTAGAAGGTTACATTCGATGGTTGAACTTGAAGTTTGAACTTGAAGGTTGAACTCAAAGGTTGAACTTGAAGTTTGAACTTAGAGGTTGAACTTGAAGGTTGAACTCAAAATTTGAACTCGAAGGTTGAATTTGAAGGTTGAACTTGAAGGTTCAACTCGAAGTTAAAACTTGAAGGTTGAACTTGAAGGTTGAACTTGAAGGTTGAACTTGGATTTTGAGCTTGAAGGTTCAACTTGAAAGTTCTACTTGAAGTTTGAACTAGAAGGTTGAACTCGAAGGTTGAACTTGAAGGTTCAACATGAAGTTTGACTTTGAAGGTCGAACTCGAAGGTTGAACTTGAAGTTTGAACCTGAAGTAAGACTAGAAGGTTGAACTTGAAGGTTGTACTTGAAGGTTCAACTTGAATTTTGAACTTGAAGGTTCAACTTGAAGTTTGAGCTTGAAGGTTGAACTTGAAGTTTGAACTTGAAGGTTGAACTCGAAGGTTCAACTCGAAGTTTGAACTTGGAGGATGATCTTGAAGGTTGAACTTGAAGTTTGAACTTGAAGAAAATTTTGAAGGTTGAACTTGAAGGTTCAACCTGAAGGTTTAGCTTGAAGGTTCAACTTGAAGGTTCAACTTGAAGGTTCAACTTGAAGGTTCAACTTGAAGTTTAAACTTGAAGGTTAAACTTGAAGGTTGAAATTGAAGGTTGAACTCGAAGGTTGAACTTGGAGGTTGAACTTGAAGGTTGAACTTGAAGGTTGTACTTGAAGGTTCAACTTGAATATTGAACTTGGAGGTTGAACTTGAAGTTTGAACTTGAAGTTTGAACCTGAAGTTATACTTGAAGGTTCAACTCGAAGGTAGAACTTGAAGGTTGAACTCGAGGTTTGAACTTGAAAATAAACTTGGAGGTTGAACTTGAAGGTTGTACTTGATGATTCAACTTGAAGTTTAACGTGAGGTTGAACTCGACGGTTCAACCCGGAGTTTGAACTTGCAGTTGAACATGAAGGTTGAACTTGAAGGTTGAGCTTGGAGGTTGTACTTGGAGGTTCAACTTGAAGGTTGAACTTGAAGTTTGAACTTGAAGGTTGAATTCGGAGGTTGTAATCGAAGGTTCAACATGAAAGTTGAACTTGAAGTTCGAACGTGAATTATGAACTTGAAGGTTCAACTTGAAGTTTGAACTTGAAGGTTGACTTTGAAGGTTTAACTCGAAACTTGAACTCGAATGTTGAAATCGAAGTTAAACCTGAAGGTTGAACTGGAAGGTTGAACTTGAAGGTTGAACTCGAAGTTTGAACTTGAAGGTTGAACTTGAAGGTTGAACTCGAAGCTTGAACTTGAAGGTTGAACTTGAAGGTTGATCTTGAAGTTTGAACTTGAAGGTTGAACCTGAAGGTTCAATTTGAAGTAAAAACTTGGAATTGAACTTGCAGGTTGAACTTGAAGGTTTCATTTGGGGGTTTGACTTGAAGGTTGAACTTGAAGGTTCAACTTGGAGTTTGAGCTTGAAGGTTGAACTTGAAGTCAAACTTGAAGGTTGAACTTGAAGGTTGAACTTGAAGTTTGAACTCGAAGGTTGAATTTGAAGGTTGAACTCGAAGGTTCAACTCGAAGTTTAAACTTGAAGGTTGAACTTGGAGTTTGAGCTTGAAGTTTCAACTTGAAGGTTCTACTTGAAAATTGAACTTGAAGGTTGAACTCGAAGGTTGAACTTGAAGGTTGAACTTGAAGGTTGAACTTGAAGATTTGACTTGAAGTTTGAACTTGTAGGTTCAACTTGAAGGTTGAACTTGAAGTTTCGACTTGAAGTTTGAACTTGAAGTTTGAACTTGAAGGTTGAACTTGGAGGTTGAACTTGAAGTTTGAACTTGCAGTTAAACATGAAGGTTGAACTTGAAGGTTGAGCTTAGAGGTTGTACTTGGAGGTTCAACTTGAAGGTTGAACTTGAAGTTTGAACTTGAAGGTTGAACTTGAAGGTTGAACTTGAAGTTCGAACTTGAAGGTTGAACTTGAAGGTTGAACTTGAAGTTTGAACTCGAAGGTTGAATTTGAAGGTTGAACTCGAAGGTTCAACTCGAAGTTTGAACTTGAAGGTTGAACTTGAAGGTTGAACTTGGAGTTTGAGCTTGAAGGTTCAACTTGAAGGTTCTACTTGAAAATTGAACTTGAAGGTTGAACTCGAAGGTTGAACTTGAAGGTTGAACTTGAAGTTTGAACTTGAAGGTTGAACTTTAAGTTTAACTTGAAGTTTGAATTTGAAGGTTGAAATTGAAGGTTGAACTTGGAGTTTGAACTTGAAGGTTGAACTTGAAGGTTGAACTAGAAGATTCGACTAGAAGATTCAACTTGAAGGTTGAACTTGAAGGTTGAACTTGAATTTTGAACTTGAAGGTTCAACTTGAACGTTCAACTTGAAGTTTGAACTTGGAGGTTGAAATTAAAGGTTCAACTTGTAGGTTCAACTTGAAGTTTGAATTTGAAGGTTGAACTTGAAGGTTGAACATGAAGTTTGAGCTTGGAGGTCGAACTTGAAGGTTGAACTTGAAGTTTTAACCTGAAGTTATACTTGAAGGTTCAACTTGAAGGTTGAACTTGGATGTTGAACTTGAAATTTGAACTTGAAGTTAAACTTGAAGGTTGAACTTGGAGGTTGTACTTGGAAGTTTAACTTGAAGTTTGAACGTGAGGTTGAACTTGAAGGTTCAACTTGGAGTTCGAACTTGGAGTTTGAACTTGTGGGTTGAACTTGAAGGTTGAACTCGAAGGTTTAACTTGAGGGTCGAACTCGAAGTTTGAACTTGAAGGTTGAACTTGAAGGTTGAACTCGGAGTTTGAACTTGAAGTTAAACTTGAAGGTTGAACTTGAAGGTTGAACTTGAAGGTTGTACTTGGAGGTTCAACTTGAAGGTTGAATTTGAAGAATTAACTCGAAGTTTGAACTTGAAGGTTGAACATGAAGTTTGAACTTGAAGACTGAACTTGAAGGTTGAACTTGAAGTTTCAACTCAAAGGTTGAATTCGAAGTTTGAACTTGCAGTTAAACTCGAAGGTTGAACTTGAAGGTTATACTTGGAGGTTCAACTTGAAGTTTCAACTTGAAGGTTGAACTTGAAGTTAGAACTCGAAGGTTGTACTTGAAGGTTGAACTTGAAGGTTCAATTCGATAGTTGAATTCGAAGTTTGAACGTGAAGGTTGAACTTGAAGAATCAACCTGAAGTTTGAACTCGAAGGTTGAACTCGAAGGTTGAACTCAAAGGTTCAACTTTAAGTTTGAACTTGAAGATCGAACTCGAAGGTTGAACTTGAAGGTTGAACTTGGAGGTTGTACTTGAAGGTTCAACTTGAAGTTTGAACGTTAGGTTGAACTTGAAGGTTCAACTTGGAGTTCGAACTTGGAGTTTGAACTCGTAGGTTGGACTTAAAGGTTGAACTTGGAGGTTAAACATGAGGGTTGAACTTGAAGTTTGAACTTGAAGGTTAAATTTGAAGGTTGAACTTGAAGGTTGAACTCGGAGTTCGAACTTGAAGTTAAACTTGAAGGTTGAATTCGAAGGTTGTACTTGGAGGTTCAACTTGAAGGTTAAACTTGAAGAATCAACTCGAAGTTTGAACTTGAAGGTTGAACTTGAAGTTTCAACTTGAAGTTTGAACTGGAAGTTTCGAAGGTCGAATTCGAAGTTTGAACTTGCAGTTATACTCGGAGGTTGAACTTGTAGGTTGTACTTGGAAGTTCAACTTGAAGTTTCGACTTGAAGGTTGAACTTGAAGTTAGAACTCGGAGGTTTACTTGAAGGTTGAACTTGAAGGTTCAATTCGAGAGTTGAGTTTGAAGTTTGAACGTGAAGGTTGAACTTGAAGGTTCAACTTGAAGTTTGAACTTGAAGGTTGAACTCGAAGGTTGAACTTGAAGGTTCAACTTGAAGTTTGAACTTGAAGGTCGAACTCGAAGGTTGAACTTGAAGTTTGAACTTGAAGTTAGACTTGAAGGTTGAACTCGAAGGTTGTACTTGAAGTTTCAACTTGAATTTTGAACTTGAAGGTTCAACTTGAAGTTTGAGCTTGAAGGTTAAACTCGAAGTTTGAACTTGAATGTTGAACTTGAAGTTGAACTTGAAGGTTGAACTAGAAATGTACATTCCATGGTTGAATTTGAAGTTTGAACTTGAAGGTTGAAATTAAAGGTTGAACTTGAAGTTTGAACTTGAAGGTTGAACTTGTAGGTTGAACTTGAAGTTTGAACTTGAAGGTTGAATTTGAAGGTTGAACTTGAAGGTTCAACTTGGAGTTGAAACTTGAAGGTTGAACTTGAAGGTTGAACTTGGAGTTTGAGCTTGAAGGTTCAACTTGAAGGTTCTACTTGAAGTTTGAACTTGAAGGATAAACTCGGAGGTTGAACTTGAAGGTTGAACTTGAAGTTTGAACTTGAAGGTTGAACTTAAAGTTCAACTTGAAGTTTGAATTTGAAGGTTGAAATTGAAGGTTCAACTTGGAGTTTGAACCTGAAGGTTGAACTTGAAGGTTGAACTTGAAGGTTCAACTTGAATTTTGAACTTGAAGGTTGAACTTGAAGTTTGAACTTGAAGGTTCAACTTGAACATTCAACTTGCAGTTTGAACTTGGAGGTTGAAATTGAAGGTTCAACTTGATAGTTCAACTTGAGGTTTGAACTTTTAGGTTGAACTCGAAGGTTGAACTTGAAGGTTGAACGTGCAGTTTGAACTTGAAATTTGAACTTGAAGTTAAACTTGGAGGTTGAACTTGAAGGTTGAACTCAAAGGTTGAATTTGGAGTTTGAACTTGAAGGTTGAACTCGGAGTTTGAACCTGAAGTTATACTTGAAGGTTCAACTTGAAGGTTGAATTTGGATGTTGAACTTGAAGTTTTAACTTGAAGGTAAACTTGAAGGTTGAACTTGGAGGTTGTACTTGAAGGATTAACTTGAAGTTTGAACGTGAGGTTGAACTTGAAGGTTCAACTTGGAGTTCGAACTTGGAGTTTGAACTCGTAGGTTGAACTTGAAGGTTGAACTTGAAGGTTGAACTTGAGAGTTGAACTTGAAGTTTGAACTTGAAGGTTGAACTCGAAGGTTGAACTCGGAGTTTGAACTTGAAGTTGAACTTGAAGACTGAACTTGAAGGTTGAACTTGAAGTTTCAACTCGAAGTTTGAACTCGAAGTTTGAACTTGAAGGTTGAACTTGAAGGTTGAATTCGAAGTTTGAACTTGCAGTTAAACTTGAAGGTTGAACTTGAAGGTTGAACTTGAAGGTTGAACTTGAAGGTTGAACTTGAAGGTTGTACTTATAGGTTCAACTTGAAGTTTCAACTTGAAGGTTGAACTTGAACTTTGAACTCGGAGGTTGAACTTGAAGGTTGAACTTGAAGGTTCAATTCGAAAGTTGAATTTGAAGTTTGAACGTGAAGGTTGAACTTGAAAGTTCAACTTGAAGTTTGAACTTGAAGGTTGAACTCGAAGGTTGAACTTGAAGGTTCAACTTGAAGTTTGAACTTGAAGGTCGAATTCGAAGGTTGAACTTGAAGTTTGACTTGAGGTTTGAGCTTGAAGGTTAAACTTGGAGTTCGAACTTGAATGTTGAACTTGAAGTTAAACTTGAAGGTTGAACTAGAAAGTTACATTCAATGGTTGAACTTGAAGTTTGAACTTGAAGGTTGAACTTGAAGGTTGAACTTGAAGGTTGAACTTGAAGTTTGAACTCGAAGGTTGAATTTGAAGGTTGAAGTTGAAGGTTCAACTTGAAGTTGAAACTTGAAGGTTGAACTTGAAGGTTGAACTTGAAGTTTGAGCTTGAAGGTTCAACTTGAAGGTTCTACTTGAAGTTTGAACTTGAAGGTTGAACTCGAAGGTTGAACTTGAAGGTTGAACTTGAAGTTTGAACTTGAAGGTTGAACTTGAAGTTCAACTTGAAGTTTGAATTTGAAGGTTGAAATTGAAGGTTGAACTTGGAGTTTGAACTTGAAGGTTGAACTTGAAGGTTGAACTTGAAGGTTGAACTAGAAGATTCAACTAGAAGATTCAACTTGAAGGTTGAACTTGAAGGTTGAACTTGAAGTTTGAACTTGGAGGTTCAACTTGGAGGTTCAACTTGAACGTTCAACTTGAAGTTTGAACTTGGAGGTTCAAATTGAAGGTTCAACCTGAAGGTTCAACTTGAAGTTTGAATTCGAAGGTTGAACTTGAAGGTTGAACATGAAGTTTGAACTTGGAGGTCGAACTTGAAGGTTGAACTTGAAGTTTTAACCTGAAGTAATACTTGAAGGTTCAACTTGAAGGTTGAACTTGGATGTTGAACTTGAAGTTTGAACTTGAAGTTAAACTTCAAGGTTGAACTTGGAGGTTGTACTTGAAGGTTTAACTTAAAGTTTGAACGTGAGGTTGAACTTAAAGTTTCAACTTGGAGTTCGAACTTGGTGTTTGAACTCGTGGGTTGAACTTGAAGGTTGAACTTGAAGGTTTGACTTGAGGGTCAAACTCGAAGTTTGAACTTGAAGGTTGAACTTGAAGGTTGAACTCGGAGTTTGAACTTGAAGTTAAACTTGAAGGTTAAACTTGAAGGTTGTACTTGGAGGTTCAACTTGAAGGTAAAACTTGAAGAATTAACTCGAAGTTTGAACTTGAAGGTTGAACATGAAGTTTGAACTTGAAGATTGAACTTGAAGGTTGAACTTGAAGTTTCAACTTGAAGGTTGAATTCGAAGTTTGAACTTGCAGTTAAACTTGAAGGTTGAACTTGAAGGTTATACTTGGAGGTTCAACTTGAAGGTTATACTTGGAGGTTCAACTTGAAGTTTCAACTTGAAGGTTCAACTTGAAGTTTCAACTCGAAGGTTGAATTCGAAGTTTGAACTTGCAGTTAAACTTGAAGGTTGAACTTGAAGGTTATACTTGGAGGTTCAACTTGAAGGTTATACTTGGAGGTTCAACTTGAAGTTTCAACTTGAAGGTTGAACTTGAAGTTAGAACTCGGAGGTTGTACTTGAAGGTTGAACTTGAAGGTTCAATTCGAAAGTTGAATTCGAAGTTTGAACGTGAAGGTTGAACTTGAAGAATCAACCTGAAGTTTGAACCCGAAGGTTGAACTCGAAGGTTGAACTCAAAGGTTCAACTTTAAGTTTGAACTTGAAGTTCGAACTCGAAGGTTGAACTTGGAGGTTGAACTTGAAGTTTGAACTTCCTGTTCAACATGAAGGTTGAACTTGAAGGTTGAGCTTGGAGGTTGTACTTGGAGGTTCAACTTAAAGGTTGAACTTGAAGTTTGAACTTGGAGGTTGAACTTGGAGGTTGAACTTGAAGGTTGTACTTGAAGGTTCAACTTGAATTTTGAACTTGAAGGTTCAACTAGAAGTTTGAGCTTGAAGGTTGAACTTGAAGTTTGAACTTGAAGGTTGAACTTGAAGGTTCAACTCGAAGTTTGAACTTGAAGGATGATCTTGAAGGTTGAACTTGAAGTTTGAACTTGAAGTTGTTTTTGAAGGTTGAACTTGAAGGTTGAACTTGAAGGTTCAACCTGAAGGTTTAACTTGAAGGTTCAACTTGAAGATTCAACTTGAAGTTTAAACTTGAAGGTTAAACTTGAAGGTTGAACTCGAAAGTTGAACTTGGAGGTTGAACTTGAAGGTTGAACTTGAAGGTTGTACTTGAAGGTTCAACTAGAATATCGAACTTGGAGGTTGAACTTGAAGTTTGAACTTGGAGGTTGAACTTGAAGGTTGAACTTGAAGTGTGAACCTAGAGTTATGCTTGAAGGTTCAACTCGAAGGTTGAACTCGATGGTTGAACTTGAAGTTTGAACTTGAGAATAAACTTGGAGGTTGAACTTGAAGGTTGAACTTGAAGTTTGAACTTGAATGTTGAACTTGAAGGTTTAACTTGAAGGTTGAACTTGAAGTTTGAAATTGAAGTTGAACTTGTAGGTTGAACCTGAAGTTGTACTCGAAGGTTAAACTTGACGGTTGAACTTGAAGATTTGACTTGGAGTTTGAACTTGTAGGTTCAACTTGAAGGTTGAACTTGAAGTTTCAACTTGAAGTTCGAACTTGAAGTTTGAACTTGAAGGTTGAACTTGGAGGTTGAACCTGAAGTTTGAACTTGCAGTTAAACAAGAAGGTTGAACTTGAAGGTTGAGCTTAGAGGTTGTACTTGGAGGTTCAACTTGAAGGTTGAACTTGAAGTTTGAACTTGAAGGTTGAACTTGAAGGTTGAACTTGAAGTTTGAACTCAAAGGTTGAATTTAAAGGTTGAACTCGAAGGTTCAACTTGAAGTTGAAACTTGAAGGTTGAACTTGAAGGTTGAACTCGGAGTTTGAGCTTGAAGGTTCAACTTGAAGGTTCTACTTGAAAATTGAACTTGAAGGTTGAACTCGAAGGTTGAAGTTGAAGGTTGAACTTGAAGGTTGTACTTGATGATTCAACTCAAAGTTTGAACGTGAGGTTGAACTTAACGGTTCAACTTGGAGTTTGAACTGGAAGTTTGAACTCGAAGGTTGAACTTAAAGGTTGAACTTGAAGGTTGAACTTGAAGGTTGAACTTGAACCTGGAGTTATGCTTGAAGGTTCGACTCGAAGGTTACACTTGAAGGTTGAACTTGAAGTTTGAACTTGAAATTAAACTTGGAGGTTGAACTTGAAAGTTGTACTTGATGATTCAACTCAAAGTTTGAACGTGAGGTTGAACTTAACGGTTCAACTTGGAGTTTGAACTGGAAGTTTGAACTCGAAGGTTGAACTTAAAGGTTGAACTTGAAGGTTGAACTTGAAGGTTGAACTTGAAGGTTGAACTTGAAGTTTGAACTTGAAGGTTGAACTTGAAGGTTAAACTTGAAGGTTGAACTTGAAGTTTGAAATTGAAGTTGAACTTGTAGGTTGAACTTGAAGTTTCAACTTGAAGTTTGAACTTGAAGTTTGAACTTGAAGGTTGAACTTGGAGGTTGAACTTGAAGTTTGAACTTGCAGTAAAACAAGAAGGTTGAACTTGAAGGTTGAGCTTAGAGGTTGTACTTGGAGGTTCAACTTGAAGGTTGAACTTGAAGTTTGAACTTGAAGGTTGAACTTGAAGGTTGAACTTGAAGTTTGAACTCAAAGGTTGAATTTGAAGGTTGAACTCGAAGGTTCAACTGGAAGTTGAAATTTGAAGGTTGAACTTGAAGGTTGAACTTGGAGTTTGAGCTTGAAGGTTCAACTTGAAGGTTCTACTTGAAAATTGAACTTGAAGGTTGAACTCGAAGGTTGAAGTTGAAGGTTGAACTTGAAGTTTGAACTTGAAGGTTGAACTTGAAGTTTAACTAGAAGTTTGAATTTGAAGGTTGAAATTGAAGGTTGAACTTGGAGTTTGAACTTGAAGGTTGAACTTGAATTTTGAACTTGGAGGTTCAACTTGAACGTTCAACTTGAAGTTTGAACTTGGAGGTTGAAATTAAAGGTTCAACTTGAAGGTTCAACTTGAAGTTTGGATTTGAAGGTTGAACTTGAAGGTTGAACATGAAGTTTGAGCTTGGAGGTCGAACTTGAAGGTTGAACTTGACGTTTTAACCTGAAGTTATACTTGAAGGTTCAACTTGAAGGTTGAACTTGGATGTTGAACTTGAAATTTGAACTCGAAGTTAAACTTGAAGGTTGAACTTGGAGGTTGTACTTGAAGGTTTAACTTGAAGTTTGAACGTGAGGTTGAACTTGAAGGTTCAACTTGGAGTTCGAACTTGGAGTTTGAACTCGTGGGTTGAACTTGAAGGTTGAACTTGAAGGTTTATCTTGAGGGTCGAACTCGAAGTTCGAACTTGAAGGTTGAACTTGAAGGTTGAACTCGGAGTTTGAACTTGAAGTAAAACTTGAAGGTTAAACTTGAAGGTTGTACTTGGAGGTTCAACTTGAAGGTTAAACTTGAAGAATTAACTCGAAGTTTGAACTTGAAGGTTGAACATGAAGTTTGAACTTGAAGACTGAACTTGAAGGTTGAACTTGAAGTTTCAACTCAAAGGTTGAATTCGAAGTTTGAACTTGCAGTTAAACTCGAAGGTTGAACTTGAAGGTTATACTTGGAGGTTCAACTTGAAGTTTCAACTTGAAGGTTGAACTTGAAGTCAGAACTCGGAGGTTGTACTTGAAGGTTGAACTTGAAGGTTCAATTCGAAAGTTGAATTCGAAGTTTGAACGTGAAGGTTGAACTTGAAGAATCAACTTGAAGTTTGAACTTGAAGGTTGAACTCGAAGGTTGAACTTGAAGGTTCAACTTGAAGTTTGAACTTGAAGGTCGAACTCGAAGGTTGAACTTGGAGGTTGAACTCGTAGTTTGAACTTGCAGTTAAACATGAAGGTTGAACTTGAAGGTTGAGCTTGGAGGTTGTACTTGGAGGTTCAACTTGAAGGTTGAACTTGGAGTTTGAACTTGAAGGTTGAACTTGGAGGTTGAACTTGAAGGTTGTACTTGAAGGTTCAACTTGAATTTTGAACTTGAAGGTTCAACTAGAAGTTTGAGTTTGAAGGTTGAACTTGAAGTTTGATCTTGAAATTAAACTTGGAGGTTGAACTTGAAAGTTGTACTTGATGATTCAACTCAAAGTTTGAACGTGAGGTTGAACTTAACGGTTCAACTTGGAGTTTGAACTGGAAGTTTGAACTCGAAGGTTGAACTTAAAGGTTGAACTTGAAGGTTGAACTTGAAGGTTGAACTTGAAGGTTGAACTTGAAGTTTGAACTTGAAGGTTGAACTTGAAGGTTAAACTTGAAGGTTGAACTTGAAGTTTGAAATTGAAGTTGAACTTGTAGGTTGAACCTGAAGTTGTACTTGAAGGTTAAACTTGACGGTTGAACTTGAAGATTTGACTTGAAGTTTGAACTTGTAGGTTCAACTTGAAGGTTGAACTTGAAGTTTCAACTTGAAGTTTGAACTTGAAGTTTGAACTTGAAGGTTGAACTTGGAGGTTGAACTTGAAGTTTGAACTTGCAGTTAAACAAGAAGGTTGAACTTGAAGGTTGAGCTTAGAGGTTGTACTTGGAGGTTCAACTTGAAGGTTGAACTTGAAGTTTGAACTTGAAGGTTGAACTTGAAGGTTGAACTTGAAGTTTGAACTCAAAGGTTGAATTTGAAGGTTGAACTCGAAGGTTCAACTGGAAGTTAAAACTTGAAGGTTGAACTTGAAGGTTGAACTTGGAGTTTGAGCTTGAAGGTTCAACTTGAAGGTTCTACTTGAAAATTGAACTTGAAGGTTGAACTCGAAGGTTGAAGTTGAAGGTTGAACTTGAAGTTTGAACTTGAAGGTTGAACTTGAAGTTTAACTAGAAGTTTGAATTTGAAGGTTGAAATTGAAGGTTGAACTTGGAGTTTAAACTTGAAGGTTGAACTTGAATTTTGAACTTGGAGGTTCAACTTGAACGTTCAACTTGAAGTTTGAACTTGGAGGTTGAAATTAAAGGTTCAACTTGAAGGTTCAACTTGAAGTTTGGATTTGAAGGTTGAACTTGAAGGTTGAACATGAAGTTTGAGCTTGGAGGTCGAACTTGAAGGTTGAACTTGACGTTTTAACCTGAAGTTATACTTGAAGGTTCAACTTGAAGGTTGAACTTGGATGTTGAACTTGAAATTTGAACTCGAAGTTAAACTTGAAGGTTGAACTTGGAGGTTGTACTTGAAGGTTCAACTTGAAGTTTGAACGTGAGGTTGAACTTGAAGGTTCAACTTGGAGTTCGAACTTGGAGTTTGAACTCGTGGGTTGAACTTGAAGGTTGAACTTGAAGGTTTATCTTGAGGGTCGAACTCGAAGTTTGAACTCGAAGGTTGAACTTGAAGGTTGAACTCGGAGTTTGAACTTGAAGTAAAACTTGAAGGTTAAACTTGAAGGTTGTACTTGAAGGTTCAACTTGAAGGTTAAACTTGAAGAATTAACTCGAAGTTTGAACTTGAAGGTTGAACATGAAGTTTGAACTTGAAGACTGAACTTGAAGGTTGAACTTGAAGTTTCAACTCAAAGGTTGAATTCGAAGTTTGAACTTGCAGTTAAACTCGAAGGTTGAACTTGAAGGTTATACTTGGAGGTTCAACTTGAAGTTTCAACTTGAAGGTTGAACTTGAAGTCAGAACTCGGAGGTTGTACTTGAAGGTTGAACTTGAAGGTTCAATTCGAAAGTTGAATTCGAAGTTTGAACGTGAAGGTTGAACTTGAAGAATCAACTTGAAGTTTGAACTTGAAGGTTGAACTCGAAGGTTGAACTTGAAGGTTCAACTTGAAGTTTGAACTTGAAGGTCGAACTCGAAGGTTGAACTTGGAGGTTGAACTCGTAGTTTGAACTTGCAGTTAAACATGAAGGTTGAACTTGAAGGTTGAGCTTGGAGGTTGTACTTGGAGGTTCAACTTGAAGGTTGAACTTGGAGTTTGAACTTGAAGGTTGAACTTGGAGGTTGAACTTGAAGGTTGTACTTGAAGGTTCAACTTGAATTTTGAACTTGAAGGTTCAACTAGAAGTTTGAGTTTGAAGGTTGAACTTGAAGTTTGAACTTGAAGGTTGAACTTGAAGGTTCAACTCGAAGTTTGAACTTGAAGGATGATCTTGAAGGTTGAACTTGAAGTTTGAACTTGAAGTTAATTTTGAAGGTTGAACTTGAAGGTTGAACTTGAAGGTTCAACCTGGAGGTTCAACTTGAAGGTTCAACTTGAAGGTTGAACTCGAAGGTTGAACTTGAAGGTTCAACTTGAAGGTTGAACTCGAAGGATGAACTTGGGGGTTGAACTTGAAGGTTGAACTTGAAGGTTGTACTTGAAGGTTCAACTAGAATATTGAACTTGGAGGTTGAAAGGTTGAACTTGAAGTTTGAACTTGGAGGTTGAAATTGAAGGTTGAACTTGAAATTTGAACCTGGAGTTATACTTGAAGGTTCATCTCGAAGGTTGAACTTGAAGGTTGAACTTGAAGTTTGAACTTGAAAATAAACTTGGAGGTTGAACTTGAAGGTTGTACTTGATGATTCAACTTGAAGTTTAAACGTGAGGTTGAACTTAACGGTTCAACTTGGAGTTTGAACTGGGAAATTGAACTCGAAGGTTGAACTTAAAGGTTGAACTTGAAGGTTGAACTTGAAGGTTGAACTTGAAGGTTGAACTTGAAGTTTGAACTTGAAGGTTGAACTTGAAGGTTGAACTTGAGGGTTGAACTTGAAGTTTGAAATTGAAGTTGAACTTGGAGGTTGAACCTGAAGTTGTACTTGAAGGTTAAACTTGAAGGTTGAACTTGAAGATTTGACTTGAAGTTTGAACTTGTAGGTTGAACTTGAAGGTTGAACTTGAAGGTTCAACCTGAATGTTTAACTTGAAGGTTCAACTTGAAGATTCAACTTGAAGTTTGAACTTTGAGGTTGAACTCGAAGGTTGAACTTGGAGGTTGAACTTGAAGGTTGAACTTGAAGGTTGTACTCGAAGGTTCAACTGAAATATTAAACTTGGAGGTTGAACTTGAAGGTTGTACTTGAAGGTTCAACTTGAATTTTGAACTTGAAGGTTCAACTAGAAGTTTGAACTTGAAGGTTGAACTTGAAGTTTGATCTTGAAGGTTGAACTTGAAGGTTCAACTCGAAGTTATAACTTGAAGGATGATCTTGAAGGTTGAACTTGAAGTTTGAACTTGAAGTTAATTTTGAAGGTTGAACTCGAAGGTTGAACTTGAAGGTTCAACCTGAAGGTTTAACTTGAAGGTTCAACTTGAAGATTCAACTTGAAGTTTAAACTTGAAGGTTAAACTTGAAGGTTGAACTCGAAGGTTGAACTTGGAGGTTGAACTTGAAGGTTGAACTTAAAGGTTGTACTTGAAGGTTCAACTAGAATATTAAACTTGGAGGTTGAACTTGAAGTGCGAACTTGGAGGTTGAACTTGAAGGTTGAACTTGAAGGTTCAACTGAAATATTAAACTTGGAGGTTGAACTTGAAGGTTGTACTTGAAGGTTCAACTTGAATTTTGAACTTGAAGGTTCAACTAGAAGTTTGAACTTGGAGGTTAAACTTGAAGTTTGATCTTGGAGGTTGAACTTGAAGGTTCAACTCGAAGTTTGAACTTGAAGGATGATCTTGAAGGTTGAACTTGAAGTTTGAACTTGAAGTTAATTTTGAAGGTTGAACTCGAAGGTTGAACTTGAAGGTTCAACCTGAAGGTTTAACTTGAAGGTTCAACTTGAAGATTCAACTTGAAGTTTAAACTTGAAGGTTAAACTTGAAGGTTGAACTCGAAGGTTGAACTTGGAGGTTGAACTTGAAGGTTGAACTTGAAGGTTGTACTTGAAGGTTCAACTAGAATATTAAATTTGGAGGTTGAACTTGAAGTGCGAACTTGGGGGTTGAACTTGAAGGTTGAACTTGAAGTTTGAACCTGGAGTTATACTTGAAGGTTCAACTCGAACGTTGAACTTGAAGGTTGAACTTGAAGTTTGAACTTAAAAATAAACTTGGAGGTTGAACTTGAAGGTTGTACTTGATGATTCAACTTGAAGTTTAAACGTGAGGTTGAACTTAATGGTCCAACTTAGAGTTTGAACTGGAAGTTTGAACTCGAAGGTTGAACTTAAAGGTTGAACTTGAAGGTTGAACTTGAAGGTTGAACTTGAAGGTTGAACTTGAAGTTTGAACTTGAAGGTTGAACTTGAAGGTTGAACTTGAAGGTTGAACTTGAAGTTTGAAATTGAAGTTGAACTTGGAGGTTGAGCCTGAAGTTGTACTTGAAGGTTAAACTTGAAGGTTGAACTTGAAGATCTGACTTGAAGTTTGAACTTTTAGGTTGAACTTGAAGGTTGAACTTGAAGTTTCAACTTGAAGGTTGAACTTGAAGGTTGAACTCGAAGGTTCAACCTGAAGGTTTAACTTGAAGGTTCAACTTGAAGATTCAACTTGAAGTTAGAACTTGAAGGTTAAACTTGAAGGTTGAACTCGAAGGTTGAACTTGGAGGTTGAACTTGAAGGTTGAACTTGAAGGTTGTACTCGGAGGTTCAACTAGAATATTAAACTTGGAGGTTGAACTTGAAGTTTGAACTTGGAGGTTGAACTTGAAGGTTGAACTTAAAGTTTGAACCTGGAGTTATACTTGAAGGTTCAACTCGAAGGTTGAACTTGAAGGTCGAACTTGAAGTTTGAACTTAAAAATAAACTTGGAGGTTGAACTTGAAGGTTGTACTTGATGATTCAACTTGAAGTTTAAACGTGAGGTTGAACTTAACGGTTCAACTTGGAGTCTGAACTGGAAGTTTGAACTCGAAGGTTGAACTTGAAGGTTGAACTTGAAGGTTGAACTTGAAGGTTGAACTTAAAGGTTGAACTTGAAGTTTGAACTTGGAGGTTGTACTCGAAGGTTCAACTTGAAAGTTGAACTTGAAGTTTGAACGTGAATTATGAACTTGAAGGTTCAACTTGAAGTTTGAACTTGAAGGTTGAACTTGGAGGTTGAACTTGAAGTTTGAACTTGAAGTTAATTTTGAAGGTTGAACTTGAAGGTTGAACTTGAAGGTTGTACTTGGAGGTTGAACTTGAAGTTTGAACTTGCAGTTAAACATGAAGGTTGAACTTGAAGGTTGAGCTTGGAGGTTGTACTTGGAGGTTCAACTTGAAGGTTGAACTTGAAGTTTGAACTTGAAGGTTGAACTTGGAGGTTGTACTCGAAGGTTCAACTTGAAAGTTGACATTGAAGTTTGAACGTGAATTATGAACTTGAAGGTTCAACTTGAAGTTTGAACTTGAAGGTTGACTTTGAAGGTTGAACTCGAAACTTGAACTCGAATGTTGAAATCGAAGTTAAACCTGAAGGTTGAACGGGAAGGTTGAACTTGAAGGTTGAATTCGAATTTTGAACTTGGAGGTTGAACTTGAAGGTAGAACTCGGAGTTTTAACTTGAAGGTTGAACTTGAAGGTGGATCTCGAAGTTTGAACTTGGAGGTTGAACTTGAAGGTTCAATTTGAAGTAAAAACTTGTAGGTTGAACTGGAAGGTTGAACTTGGAGTTTTAGCTTGAAGGTTCAACTTGAAGGTTCTACTTGAAGTTTGAACTCGAAGGTCGAACTCGAAAGTTGAACTTGAAGGTTGAACTTGAAGGTTGAACTTGAACCTGGAGTTATTCTTGAAGGTTCGACTCGAAGGTTGAACTTGAAGGTTGAACTTAAAGTTTGAACTTGAAAATAAACTTGGAGGTTGAACTTGAAGGTTGTACTTGATGATTCAACTCAAAGTTTGAACGTGAGGTTGAACTTAACGGTTCAACTTGGAGTTTGAACTGGAAGTTTGAACTCGAAGGTTGAACTTAAAGGTTGAACTTGAAGGTTGAACTTGAAGGTTGAACTTGAAGGTTGAACTTGAAGTTTGAACTTGAAGGTTGAACTTGAAGGTTAAACTTGAAGGTTGAACTTGAAGTTTGAAATTGAAGTTGAACTTGTAGGTTGAACCTAAAGTTGTACTTGAAGGTTAAACTTGACGGTTGAACTTGAAGATTTGACTTGAAGTTTGAACTTGTAGGTTCAACTTGAAGGTTGAACTTGAAGTTTCAACTTGAAGTTTGAACTTGAAGTTTGAACTTGAAGGTTGAACTTGAAGGTTGAACTTGAAGTTTGAACTTGCAGTTAAACAAGAAGGTTGAACTTGAAGGTTGAGCTTAGAGGTTGTACTTGGAGGTTCAACTTGAAGGTTGAACTTGAAGTTTGAACTTGAAGGTTGAACTTGAAGGTTGAACTTGAAGTTTGAACTCAAAGGTTGAATTTGAAGGTTGAACTCGAAGGTTCAACTTGAAGTTGAAATTTGAAGGTTGAACTTGAAGGTTGAACTTGGAGTTTGAGCTTGAAGGTTCAACTTGAAGGTTCTACTTGAAAATTGAACTTGAAGGTTGAACTCGAAGGTTGAAGTTGAAGGTTGAACTTGAAGTTTGAACTTGAAGGTTGAACTTAAAGTTTAACTAGAAGTTTGAATTTGAAGGTTGAAATTGAAGGTTGAACTTGGAGTTTGAACTTGAAGGTTGAACTTGAATTCTGAACTTGGAGGTTCAACTTGAACGTTCAACTTGAAGTTTGAACTTGGAGGTTTAAATTAAAGGTTCAACATGAAGGTTCAACTTAAAGTTTGGATTTGAAGGTTGAACTTGAAGGTTGAACATGAAGTTTGAGCTTGGAGGTCGAACTTGAAGGTTGAACTTGACGTTTTAACCTGAAGTTATACTTGAAGGTTCAACTTGAAGGTTGAACTTGGATGTTGAACTTGAAATTTGAACTCGAAGTTAAACTTGAAGGTTGAACTTGGAGGTTGTACTTGAAGGTTCAACTTGAAGTTTGAACGTGAGGTTGAACTTGAAGGTTCAACTTGGAGTTCGAACTTGGAGTTTGAACTCGTGGGTTGAACTTGAAGGTTGAACTTTGAGGTTTATCTTGAGGGTCGAACTCGAAGTTTGAACTTGAAGGTTGAACTTGAAGGTTGAACTCGGAGTTTGAACTTGAAGTAAAACTTGAAGGTTAAACTTGAAGGTTGTACTTGGAGGTTCAACTTGAAGGTTAAACTTGAAGAATTAACTCGAAGTTTGAACTTGAAGGTTGAACATGAAGTTTGAACTTGGAGACTGAACTTGAAGGTTGAACTTGAAGTTTCAACTCAAAGGTTGAATTCGAAGTTTGAACTTGCAGTTAAACTCGAAGGTTGAACTTGAAGGTTATACTTGGAGGTTCAACTTGAAGTTTCAACTTGAAGGTTGAACTTGAAGTTAGAACTCGGAGGTCGTACTTGAAGGTTGAACTTGAAGGTTCAATTCGAAAGTTGAATTCGAAGTTTGAACGTGAAGGTTGAACTTGAAGAATCAACTTGAAGTTTAAACTTGAAGGTTGAACTCGAAGGTTGAACTTGAAGGTTCAACTTGAAGTTTGAACTTGAAGGTCGAACTCGAAGGTTGAACTTGGAGGTTGAACTTGTAGTTTGAACTTGCAGTTAAACATGAAGGTTGAACTTGAAGGTTGAGCTTGGAGGTTGTACTTGGAGGTTCAACTTGAAGGTTGAACTTGGAGTTTGAACTTGAAGGTTGAACTTGGAGGTTGAACTTGAAGGTTGTACTAGAAGGTTCAACTTGAATTTTGAACTTGAAGGTTCAACTAGAAGTTTGAGCTTGAAGGTTGAACTTGAAGTTTGATCTTGAAGGTTGAACTTGAAGGTTCAACTCGAAGTTTGAACTTGAAGGATGATCTTGAAGGTTGAACTTGAAGTTTGAACTTGAAGTTAATTTTGAAGGTTGAACTTGAAGGTTGAACTCGAAGGTTCAACCTGAAGGTTGAACTCGAAGGTTCAACCTGAAGGTTCAACTTGAAGGTTCAACTTGAAGATTCAACTTGAAGTTTGAACTTGAAGGTTAAACTTGAAGGTTGAACTCGAAGGTTGAACTTGGGGGTTGAACTTGAAGGTTGAACTTGAAGGTTGTACTTGAAGGTTCAACTAGAATATTGAACTTGGAGGTTGAACTTGAAGTTTGAACTTGGAGGTTGAACTTAGGTTGAACTTGAAGTTTGCACCTGGAGTTATACTTGAAGGTTCATCTCGAAGGTTGAACTTGAAGTTTGAACTTAAAAATGAACTTGGAGGTTGAACTTGAAGGTTGTACTTGATGATTCAACTTGAAGTTCAAACGTGAGGTTGAACTTAACGGTTCAACTTGAAGTTTGAACTGGAAGTTTGAACTCAAAGGTTGCACTTAAACGTGGAACTTGAAGGTTGAACTTGAAGGTTGAACTTGAAGGTTGAACTTGAAGTTTGAACTTGAAGGTTGAACTTGAAGGTTGAACTTGAGGGTTGAACTTGAAGTTTGAAATTGAAGTTGAACTTGGAGGTTGAACCTGAAGTTGTACTTGAAGGTCAAACTTGAAGGTTGAACTTGAAGATTTGACTTGAAGTTTGAACTTGTAGGTTGAACTTGAAGGTTGAACTTGAAGGTTCAACCTGAAGGTTTAACTTGAAGGTTCAACTTGAAGATTCAACTTGAAGTTTGAACTTTAAGGTTGAACTCGGAGGTTGAACTTGGAGGTTGAACTTGAAGGTTGAACTTGAAGGTTGTACTCGAAGGTTCAACTGAAATATTAAACTTGGAGGTTGAACTTGAAGGTTGTACTTGAAGGTTCAACTTGAATCTTGAACTTGAAGGTTCAACTTGAAGTTTGAGCTTGAAGGTTGAACTTGAAGTTTGATCTTGAAGGTTGAACTTGAAGGTTCAACTCGAAGTTTGAACTTGAAGGATGATCTTGAAGGTTGAACTTGAAGTTTGAACTTGAAGTTAATTTTGAAGGTTGAACTCGAAGGTTGAACTTGAAGGTTCAACCTGAAGGTTCAACTTGAGGGTTCAACTTGAAGATTCAACTTGAAGTTTAAACTTGAAGGTTGAACTTGAAGGTTGAACTCGAAGGTTGAACTTGGAGTTTGAACTTGAAGGTTGAACTTGAAGGTTGTACTTGAAGGTTCAACTAGAATATTTAACTTGGAGGTTGAACTTGGAGTGCGAACTTGGAGGTTGAACTTGAAGGTTGAACTTAAAGTTTGAACCTGGAGTTATACTTGAAGGTTCAACTCGAACGTTGAACTTGAAGGTTGAACTTGAAGTTTGAACTTAAAAATAAACTTGGAGGTTGAACTTGAAGGTTGTACTTGATGATTCAACTTGAAGTTTAAACGTGAGGTTGAACTAAACGGTCCAACTTGGAATTGAACTGGAAGTTTGAACTCGAAGGTTGAACTTAAAGGTTGAACTTGAAGGTTGAACTTGAAGGTTGAACTTGAAGGTTGAACTTGAAGTTTGAACTTGAAGGTTGAACTTAAAGGTTGAACTTGAAGGTTGAACTTGAAGTTTGAAATTGAAGTTGAACTTGGAGGTTGAGCCTGAAGTTGTACTTGAAGGTTAAACTTGAAGGTTGAACTTGAAGATCTGACTTGAAGTTTGAACTTGTAGGTTGAACTTGAAGGTTGAACTTGAAGTTGCAACTTGAAGGTTGAACTTGAAGGTTGAACTTGAAGGTTCAACCTGAAGGTTTAACTTGAAGGTTCAACTTGAAGATTCAACTTGAAGTTTGAACTTGAAGGTTAAACTTGAAGGTTGAACTCGAAGGTTGAACTTGGAGGTTGAACTTGAAGGTTGAACTTGAAGGTTGTACTTGAAGGTTCAACTAGAATATTAAACTTGGAGGTTGAACTTGAAGTTTGAACTTGGAGGTTGAACTTGAAGGTTGAACTTAAAGTTTGAACCTGGAGTTATACTTGAAGGTTCAACTCGAAGGTTGAACTTGAAGGTCGAACTTGAAGTTCGAACTTGAAAATGAACTTGGAGGTTGAACTTGAAGGTTGTACTTGATGATTCAACTTGAAGTTTGAACGTGAGGTTGAACTTAACGGTTCAACTTGGAGTCTGAACTGGAAGTTTGAACTCGAAGGTTGAACTTGAAGGTTGAACTTGAAGGTTGAACTTGAAGGTTGAACTTGAAGGTTGAACTTGAAGGTTGAACTTGAAGTTTGAACTTGGAGGTTGTACTCGAAGGTTCAACTTGAAAGTTGAACTTGAAGTTTGCACGTGAATTATGAACTTGAAGGTTCAACTTGAAGTTTGAACTTGAAGGTTGAACTTGAAGGTTGAACTTGAAGTTTGAACTTGAAGTTAATTTTGAAGGTTGAACTTGAAGGTTGAACTTGAAGGTTTATCTTGAGGGTCGAACTCGAAGTTTGAACTTGAAGGTTGAACTTGAAGGTTGAACTCGGAGTTTGAACTTGAAGTAAAACTTGAAGGTTCAACTTGAAGGTTGTACTTGGAGGTTCAACTTGAAGGTTAAACTTGAAGAATTAACTCGGAGTTTGAACTTGAAGGTTGAACATGAAGTTTGAACTTGAAGACTGAACTTGAAGGTTGAACTTGAAGTTTCAACTCAAAGGTTGAATTCGAAGTTTGAACTTGCAGTTAAACTCGAAGGTTGAACTTGAAGGTTATACATGGAGGTTCAACTTGAAGTTTCAACTTGAAGGTTGAACTTGAAGTTAGAACTCGGAGGTCGTACTTGAAGGTTGAACTTGAAGGTTCAATTCGAAAGTTGAATTCGAAGTTTGAACGTGAAGGTTGAACTTGAAGAATCAACTTGAAGTTTGAACTTGAAGGTTGAACTCGAAGGTTGAACTTGAAGGTTCAACTTGAAGTTTGAACTTGAAGGTCGAACTCGAAGGTTGAACTTGGAGGTTGAACTTGTAGTTTGAACTTGCAGTTAAACATGAAGGTTGAACTTGAAGGTTGAGCTTGGAGGTTGTACTTGGGGGTTCAACTTGAAGGTTGAACTTGGAGTTTGAACTTGAAGGTTGAACTTGGAGGTTGAACTTGAAGGTTGTACTAGAAGGTTCAACTTGAATTTTGAACTTGAAGGTTCAACTAGAAGTTTGAGCTTGAAGGTTGAACTTGAAGTTTGATCTTGAAGGTTGAAATTGAAGGTTCAACTCGAAATTTGAACTTGAAGGATGATCTTGAAGGTTGAACTTGAAGTTTGAACTTGAAGTTAATTTTGAAGGTTGAACTTGAAGGTTGAACTTGAAGGTTCAACCTGAAGGTTCAACTTGAAGGTTTAACTTGAAGATTCAACTTGAAGTTTGAACTTGAAGGTTAAACTTGAAGGTTGAACTTGAAGGTTGAACTTGAAGTTTGAACTTAAAAATAAACTTGGAGGTTGAACTTGAAGGTTGTACTTGATGATTCAACTTGAAGTTTAAACGTGAGGTTGAACTTAATGGTCCAACTTAGAGTTTGATTTGGAAGTTTGAACTCGAAGGTTGAACTTAAAGGTTGAACTTGAAGGTTGAACTTGAAGGTTGAACTTGAAGGTTGAACTTGAAGTTTGAACTTGAAGGTTGAACTTGAAGGTTGAACTTGAAGGTTGAACTTGAAGTTTGAAATTGAAGTTGAACTTGGAGGTTGAGCCTGAAGTTGTACTTGAAGGTTAAACTTGAAGGTTGAACTTGAAGATCTGACTTGAAGTTTGAACTTTTAGGTTGAACTTGAAGGTTGAACTTGAAGTTTCAACTTGAAGGTTGAACTTGAAGGTTGAACTCGAAGGTTCAACCTGAAGGTTTAACTTGAAGGTTCAACTTGAAGATTCAACTTGAAGTTAGAACTTGAAGGTTAAACTTGAAGGTTGAACTCGAAGGTTGAACTTGGGGGTTGAACTTGAAGGTTGAACTTGAAGGTTGTACTCGAAGGTTCAACTAGAATATTGAACTTGGAGGTTGAACTTGAAGTTTGAACTTGGAGGTTGAACTTGAAGGTTGAACTTAAAGTTTGAACCTGGAGTTATACTTGAAGGTTCAACTCGAAGGTTGAACTTGAAGGTTGAACTTGGAGTTTGAACTTGAAGGTTGAACTTGAAGGTTGAACTTGAAGGTTGTACTAGAAGGTTCAACTTGAATTTTGAACTTGAAGGTTCAACTAGAAGTTTGAGCTTGAAGGTTGAACTTGAAGTTTGATCTTGAAGGTTGAACTTGAAGGTTCAACTCGAAGTTTGAACTTGAAGGATGATCTTGAAGGTTGAACTTGAAGTTTGAACTTGAAGTTAATTTTGAAGGTTGAACTTGAAGGTTGAACTCGAAGGTTCAACCTGAAGGTTCAACTTGAAGGTTCAACTTGAAGATTCAACTTGAAGTTTGAACTTGAAGGTTAAACTTGAAGGTTGAACTCGAAGGTTGAACTTGGGGGTTGAACTTGAAGGTTGAACTTGAAGGTTGTACTTGAAGGTTCAACTAGAATATTGAACTTGGAGGTTGAACTTGAAGTTTGAACTTGGAGGTTGAACTTAGGTTGAACTTGAAGTTTGCACCTGGAGTTATACTTGAAGGTTCATCTCGAAGGTTGAACTTGAAGTTTGAACTTAAAAATGAACTTGGAGGTTGAACTTGAAGGTTGTACTTGATGATTCAACTTGAAGTTCAAACGTGAGGTTGAACTTAACGGTTCAACTTGAAGTTTGAACTGGAAGTTTGAACTCAAAGGTTGCACTTAAACGTGGAACTTGAAGGTTGAACTTGAAGGTTGAACTTGAAGGTTGAACTTGAAGGTTGAACTTGAAGTTTGAACTTGAAGGTTGAACTTGAAGGTTGAACTTGAGGGTTGAACTTGAAGTTTGAAATTGAAGTTGAACTTGGAGGTTGAACCTGAAGTTGTACTTGAAGGTCAAACTTGAAGGTTGAACTTGAAGATTTGACTTGAAGTTTGAACTTGTAGGTTGAACTTGAAGGTTGAACTTGAAGGTTCAACCTGAAGGTTTAACTTGAAGGTTCAACTTGAAGATTCAACTTGAAGTTTGAACTTTAAGGTTGAACTCGGAGGTTGAACTTGGAGGTTGAACTTGAAGGTTGAACTTGAAGGTTGTACTCGAAGGTTCAACTGAAATATTAAACTTGGAGGTTGAACTTGAAGGTTGTACTTGAAGGTTCAACTTGAATCTTGAACTTGAAGGTTCAACTTGAAGTTTGAGCTTGAAGGTTGAACTTGAAGTTTGATCTTGAAGGTTGAACTTGAAGGTTCAACTCGAAGTTTGAACTTGAAGGATGATCTTGAAGGTTGAACTTGAAGTTTGAACTTGAAGTTAATTTTGAAGGTTGAACTCGAAGGTTGAACTTGAAGGTTCAACCTGAAGGTTCAACTTGAGGGTTCAACTTGAAGATTCAACTTGAAGTTTAAACTTGAAGGTTGAACTTGAAGGTTGAACTCGAAGGTTGAACTTGGAGTTTGAACTTGAAGGTTGAACTTGAAGGTTGTACTTGAAGGTTCAACTAGAATATTTAACTTGGAGGTTGAACTTGGAGTGCGAACTTGGAGGTTGAACTTGAAGGTTGAACTTAAAGTTTGAACCTGGAGTTATACTTGAAGGTTCAACTCGAACGTTGAACTTGAAGGTTGAACTTGAAGTTTGAACTTAAAAATAAACTTGGAGGTTGAACTTGAAGGTTGTACTTGATGATTCAACTTGAAGTTTAAACGTGAGGTTGAACTAAACGGTCCAACTTGGAATTGAACTGGAAGTTTGAACTCGAAGGTTGAACTTAAAGGTTGAACTTGAAGGTTGAACTTGAAGGTTGAACTTGAAGGTTGAACTTGAAGTTTGAACTTGAAGGTTGAACTTAAAGGTTGAACTTGAAGGTTGAACTTGAAGTTTGAAATTGAAGTTGAACTTGGAGGTTGAGCCTGAAGTTGTACTTGAAGGTTAAACTTGAAGGTTGAACTTGAAGATCTGACTTGAAGTTTGAACTTGTAGGTTGAACTTGAAGGTTGAACTTGAAGTTGCAACTTGAAGGTTGAACTTGAAGGTTGAACTTGAAGGTTCAACCTGAAGGTTTAACTTGAAGGTTCAACTTGAAGATTCAACTTGAAGTTTGAACTTGAAGGTTAAACTTGAAGGTTGAACTCGAAGGTTGAACTTGGAGGTTGAACTTGAAGGTTGAACTTGAAGGTTGTACTTGAAGGTTCAACTAGAATATTAAACTTGGAGGTTGAACTTGAAGTTTGAACTTGGAGGTTGAACTTGAAGGTTGAACTTAAAGTTTGAACCTGGAGTTATACTTGAAGGTTCAACTCGAAGGTTGAACTTGAAGGTCGAACTTGAAGTTTGAACTTGAAAATGAACTTGGAGGTTGAACTTGAAGGTTGTACTTGATGATTCAACTTGAAGTTTGAACGTGAGGTTGAACTTAACGGTTCAACTTGGAGTCTGAACTGGAAGTTTGAACTCGAAGGTTGAACTTGAAGGTTGAACTTGAAGGTTGAACTTGAAGGTTGAACTTGAAGGTTGAACTTGAAGGTTGAACTTGAAGTTTGAACTTGGAGGTTGTACTCGAAGGTTCAACTTGAAAGTTGAACTTGAAGTTTGAACGTGAATTATGAACTTGAAGGTTCAACTTGAAGTTTGAACTTGAAGGTTGAACTTGAAGGTTGAACTTGAAGTTTGAACTTGAAGTTAATTTTGAAGGTTGAACTTGAAGGTTGAACTTGAAGGTTTATCTTGAGGGTCGAACTCGAAGTTTGAACTTTAAGGTTGAACTTGAAGGTTGAACTCGGAGTTTGAACTTGAAGTAAAACTTGAAGGTTCAACTTGAAGGTTGTACTTGGAGGTTCAACTTGAAGGTTAAACTTGAAGAATTAACTCGGAGTTTGAACTTGAAGGTTGAACATGAAGTTTGAACTTGAAGACTGAACTTGAAGGTTGAACTTGAAGTTTCAACTCAAAGGTTGAATTCGAAGTTTGAACTTGCAGTTAAACTCGAAGGTTGAACTTGAAGGTTATACATGGAGGTTCAACTTGAAGTTTCAACTTGAAGGTTGAACTTGAAGTTAGAACTCGGAGGTCGTACTTGAAGGTTGAACTTGAAGGTTCAATTCGAAAGTTGAATTCGAAGTTTGAACGTGAAGGTTGAACTTGAAGAATCAACTTGAAGTTTGAACTTGAAGGTTGAACTCGAAGGTTGAACTTGAAGGTTCAACTTGAAGTTTGAACTTGAAGGTCGAACTCGAAGGTTGAACTTGGAGGTTGAACTTGTAGTTTGAACTTGCAGTTAAACATGAAGGTTGAACTTGAAGGTTGAGCTTGGAGGTTGTACTTGGGGGTTCAACTTGAAGGTTGAACTTGGAGTTTGAACTTGAAGGTTGAACTTGGAGGTTGAACTTGAAGGTTGTACTAGAAGGTTCAACTTGAATTTTGAACTTGAAGGTTCAACTAGAAGTTTGAGCTTGAAGGTTGAACTTGAAGTTTGATCTTGAAGGTTGAAATTGAAGGTTCAACTCGAAATTTGAACTTGAAGGATGATCTTGAAGGTTGAACTTGAAGTTTGAACTTGAAGTTAATTTTGAAGGTTGAACTTGAAGGTTGAACTTGAAGGTTCAACCTGAAGGTTCAACTTGAAGGTTTAACTTGAAGATTCAACTTGAAGTTTGAACTTGAAGGTTAAACTTGAAGGTTGAACTTGAAGGTTGAACTTGAAGTTTGAACTTAAAAATAAACTTGGAGGTTGAACTTGAAGGTTGTACTTGATGATTCAACTTGAAGTTTAAACGTGAGGTTGAACTTAATGGTCCAACTTAGAGTTTGAACTGGAAGTTTGAACTCGAAGGTTGAACTTAAAGGTTGAACTTGAAGGTTGAACTTGAAGGTTGAACTTGAAGGTTGAACTTGAAGTTTGAACTTGAAGGTTGAACTTGAAGGTTGAACTTGAAGGTTGAACTTGAAGTTTGAAATTGAAGTTGAACTTGGAGGTTGAGCCTGAAGTTGTACTTGAAGGTTAAACTTGAAGGTTGAACTTGAAGATCTGACTTGAAGTTTGAACTTTTAGGTTGAACTTGAAGGTTGAACTTGAAGTTTCAACTTGAAGGTTGAACTTGAAGGTTGAACTCGAAGGTTCAACCTGAAGGTTTAACTTGAAGGTTCAACTTGAAGATTCAACTTGAAGTTAGAACTTGAAGGTTAAACTTGAAGGTTGAACTCGAAGGTTGAACTTGGAGGTTGAACTTGAAGGTTGAACTTGAAGGTTGTACTCGAAGGTTCAACTAGAATATTAAACTTGGAGGTTGAACTTGAAGTTTGAACTTGGAGGTTGAACTTGAAGGTTGAACTTAAAGTTTGAACCTGGAGTTATACTTGAAGGTTCAACTCGAAGGTTGAACTTGAAGGTCGAACTTGAAGTTTGAACTTAAAAATAAACTTGGAGGTTGAACTTGAAGGTTGTACTTGATGATTCAACTTGAAGTTTAAACGTGAGGTTGAACTTAACGGTTCAACTTGGAGTCTGAACTGGAAGTTTGAACTCGAAGGTTGAACTTGAAGGTTGAACTTGAAGGTTGAACTTAAAGGTTGAACTTGAAGTTTGAACTTGGAGGTTGTACTCGAAGGTTCAACTTGAAAGTTGAACTTGAAGTTTGAACGTGAATTATGAACTTGAAGGTTCAACTTGAAGTTTGAACTTGAAGGTTGAACTTGGAGGTTGAACTTGAAGTTTGAACTCGAAGTTAATTTTGAAGGTTGAACTTGAAGGTTGAACTTGAAGGTTGAACTTGAAGGTTGTACTTAGAGGTTGAACTTGAAGTTTGAACTTGCAGTTAAACATGAAGGTTGAACTTGAAGGTCGAGCTTGGAGGTTGTACTTGGAGGTTCAACTTGAAGGTTGAACTTGAAGTTTGAACTTGAAGGTTGAACTTGGAGGTTGTACTCGAAGGTTCAACTTGAAAGTTGACATTGAAGTTTTGAACGTGAATTATGAACTTGAAGGTTCAACTTGAAGTTTGAACTTGAAGGTTGACTTTGAAGGTTGAACTCGAAACTTGAACTCGAATGTTGAAATCGAAGTTAAACCTGAAGGTTGAACGGGAAGGTTGAACTTGAAGGTTGAACTCGAATTTTGAACTTGGAGGTTGAACTTGAAGGTAGAACTCGGAGTTTTAACTTGAAGGTTGAACTTGAAGGTGGATCTCGAAGTTTGAACTTGGAGGTTGAACTTGAAGGTTCAATTTGAAGTAAAAACTTGTAGGTTGAACTGGAAGGTTGAACTTGGAGTTTTAGCTTGAAGGTTCAACTTGAAGGTTCTACTTGAAGTTTGAACTCGAAGGTCGAACTCGAAAGTTGAACTTGAAGGTTGAACTTGAAGGTTGAACTTGAACCTGGAGTTATTCTTGAAGGTTCGACTCGAAGGTTGAACTTGAAGGTTGAACTTAAAGTTTGAACTTGAAAATAAACTTGGAGGTTGAACTTGAAGGTTGTACTTGATGATTCAACTCAAAGTTTGAACGTGAGGTTGAACTTAACGGTTCAACTTGGAGTTTGAACTGGAAGTTTGAACTCGAAGGTTGAACTTAAAGGTTGAACTTGAAGGTTGAACTTGAAGGTTGAACTTGAAGGTTGAACTTGAAGTTTGAACTTGAAGGTTGAACTTGAAGGTTAAACTTGAAGGTTGAACTTGAAGTTTGAAATTGAAGTTGAACTTGTAGGTTGAACCTGAAGTTGTACTTGAAGGTTGAACTTGACGGTTGAACTTGAAGATTTGACTTGAAGTTTGAACTTGTAGGTTCAACTTGAAGGTTGAACTTGAAGTTTCAACTTGAAGTTTGAACTTGAAGTTTGAACTTGAAGGTTGAACTTGAAGGTTGAACTTGAAGTTTGAACTTGCAGTTAAACAAGAAGGTTGAACTTGAAGGTTGAGCTTAGAGGTTGTACTTGGAGGTTCAACTTGAAGGTTGAACTTGAAGTTTGAACTTGAAGGTTGAACTTGAAGGTTGAACTTGAAGTTTGAACTCAAAGGTTGAATTTGAAGGTTGAACTCGAAGGTTCAACTTGAAGTTGAAATTTGAAGGTTGAACTTGAAGGTTGAACTTGGAGTTTGAGCTTGAAGGTTCAACTTGAAGGTTCTACTTGAAAATTGAACTCGAAGGTTGAACTCGAAGGTTGAAGTTGAAGGTTGAACTTGAAGTTTGAACTTGAAGGTTGAACTTAAAGTTTAACTAGAAGTTTGAATTTGAAGGTTGAAATTGAAGGTTGAACTTGGAGTTTGAACTTGAAGGTTGAACTTGAATTCTGAACTTGGAGGTTCAACTTGAACGTTCAACTTGAAGTTTGAACTTGGAGGTTTAAATTAAAGGTTCAACATGAAGGTTCAACTTAAAGTTTGGATTTGAAGGTTGAACTTGAAGGTTGAACATGAAGTTTGAGCTTGGAGGTCGAACTTGAAGGTTGAACTTGACGTTTTAACCTGAAGTTATACTTGAAGGTTCAACTTGAAGGTTGAACTTGGATGTTGAACTTGAAATTTGAACTCGAAGTTAAACTTGAAGGTTGAACTTGGAGGTTGTACTTGAAGGTTCAACTTGAAGTTTGAACGTGAGGTTGAACTTGAAGGTTCAACTTGGAGTTCGAACTTGGAGTTTGAACTCGTGGGTTGAACTTGAAGGTTGAACTTTGAGGTTTATCTTGAGGGTCGAACTCGAAGTTTGAACTTGAAGGTTGAACTTGAAGGTTGAACTCGGAGTTTGAACTTGAAGTAAAACTTGAAGGTTAAACTTGAAGGTTGTACTTGGAGGTTCAACTTGAAGGTTAAACTTAGAAGAATTAACTCGAAGTTTGAACTTGAAGGTTGAACATGAAGTTTAAACTTGAAGACTGAACTTGAAGGTTGAACTTGAAGTTTCAACTCAAAGGTTGAATTCGAAGTTTGAACTTGCAGTTAAACTCGAAGGTTGAACTTGAAGGTTATACTTGGAGGTTCAACTTGAAGTTTCAACTTGAAGGTTGAACTTGAAGTTAGAACTCGGAGGTCGTACTTGAAGGTTGAACTTGAAGGTTCAATTCGAAAGTTGAATTCGAAGTTTGAACGTGAAGGTTGAACTTGAAGAATCAACTTGAAGTTTAAACTTGAAGGTTGAACTCGAAGGTTGAACTTGAAGGTTCAACTTGAAGTTTGAACTTGAAGGTCGAACTCGAAGGTTGAACTTGGAGGTTGAACTTGTAGTTTGAACTTGCAGTTAAACATGAAGGTTGAACTTGAAGGTTGAGCTTGGAGGTTGTACTTGGAGGTTCAACTTGAAGGTTGAACTTGGAGTTTGAACTTGAAGGTTGAACTTGGAGGTTGAACTTGAAGGTTGTACTAGAAGGTTCAACTTGAATTTTGAACTTGAAGGTTCAACTAGAAGTTTGAGCTTGAAGGTTGAACTTGAAGTTTGATCTTGAAGGTTGAACTTGAAGGTTCAACTCGAAGTTTGAACTTGAAGGATGATCTTGAAGGTTGAACTTGAAGTTTGAACTTGAAGTTAATTTTGAAGGTTGAACTTGAAGGTTGAACTCGAAGGTTCAACCTGAAGGTTCAACTTGAAGGTTCAACTTGAAGATTCAACTTGAAGTTTGAACTTGAAGGTTAAACTTGAAGGTTGAACTCGAAGGTTGAACTTGGGGGTTGAACTTGAAGGTTGAACTTGAAGGTTGTACTTGAAGGTTCAACTAGAATATTGAATTTGGAGGTTGAACTTGAAGTTTGAACTTGAAGGTTGAACTTAGGTTGAACTTGAAGTTTGCACCTGGAGTTATACTTGAAGGTTCATCTCGAAGGTTGAACTTGAAGTTTGAACTTAAAAATGAACTTGGAGGTTGAACTTGAAGGTTGTACTTGATGATTCAACTTGAAGTTCAAACGTGAGGTTGAACTTAACGGTTCAACTTGAAGTTTGAACTGGAAGTTTGAACTCAAAGGTTGCACTTAAACGTGGAACTTGAAGGTTGAACTTGAAGGTTGAACTTGAAGGTTGAACTTGAAGTTTGAACTTGAAGGTTGAACTTGAAGGTTGAACTTGAGGGTTGAACTTGAAGTTTGAAATTGAAGTTGAACTTGGAGGTTGAACCTGAAGTTGTACTTGAAGGTCAAACTTGAAGGTTGAACTTGAAGATTTGACTTGAAGTTTGAACTTGTAGGTTGAACTTGAAGGTTGAACTTGAAGGTTCAACCTGAAGGTTTAACTTGAAGGTTCAACTTGAAGATTCAACTTGAAGTTTGAACTTTAAGGTTGAACTCGAAGGTTGAACTTGGAGGTTGAACTTGAAGGTTGAACTTGAAGGTTGTACTCGAAGGTTCAACTGAAATATTAAACTTGGAGGTTGAACTTGAAGGTTGTACTTGAAGGTTCAACTTGAATCTTGAACTTGAAGGTTCAACTTGAAGTTTGAGCTTGAAGGTTGAACTTGAAGTTTGATCTTGAAGGTTGAACTTGAAGGTTCAACTCGAAGTTTGAACTTGAAGGATGATCTTGAAGGTTGAACTTGAAGTTTGAACTTGAAGTTAATTTTGAAGGTTGAACTCGAAGGTTGAACTTGAAGGTTCAACCTGAAGGTTCAACTTGAGGGTTCAACTTGAAGATTCAACTTGAAGTTTAAACTTGAAGGTTGAACTTGAAGGTTGAACTCGAAGGTTGAACTTGGAGTTTGAACTTGAAGGTTGAACTTGAAGGTTGTACTTGAAGGTTCAACTAGAATATTTAACTTGGAGGTTGAACTTGAAGTGCGAACTTGGAGGTTGAACTTGAAGGTTGAACTTAAAGTTTGAACCTGGAGTTATACTTGAAGGTTCAACTCGAACGTTGAACTTGAAGGTTGAACTTGAAGTTTGAACTTAAAAATAAACTTGGAGGTTGAACTTGAAGGTTGTACTTGATGATTCAACTTGAAGTTTAAACGTGAGGTTGAACTAAACGGTCCAACTTGGAATTGAACTGGAAGTTTGAACTCGAAGGTTGAACTTAAAGGTTGAACTTGAAGGTTGAACTTGTAGGTTGAACTTGAAGGTTGAACTTGAAGTTTGAACTTGAAGGTTGAACTTAAAGGTTGAACTTGAAGGTTGAACTTGAAGTTTGAAATTGAAGTTGAACTTGGAGGTTGAGCCTGAAGTTGTACTTGAAGGTTAAACTTGAAGGTTGAACTTGAAGATCTGACTTGAAGTTTGAACTTGTAGGTTGAACTTGAAGGTTGAACTTGAAGTTTCAACTTGAAGGTTGAACTTGAAGGTTGAACTTGAAGGTTCAACCTGAAGGTTTAACTTGAAGGTTCAACTTGAAGATTCAACTTGAAGTTTGAACTTGAAGGTTAAACTTGAAGGTTGAACTCGAAGGTTGAACTTGGAGGTTGAACTTGAAGGTTGAACTTGAAGGTTGTACTTGAAGGTTCAACTAGAATATTAAACTTGGAGGTTGAACTTGAAGTTTGAACTTGGAGGTTGAACTTGAAGGTTGAACTTAAAGTTTGAACCTGGAGTTATACTTGAAGGTTCAACTCGAAGGTTGAACTTGAAGGTCGAACTTGAAGTTTGAACTTAAAAATAAACTTGGAGGTTGAACTTGAAGGTTGTACTTGATGATTCAACTTGAAGTTTAAACGTGAGGTTGAACTTAACGGTTCAACTTGGAGTCTGAACTGGAAGTTTGAACTCGAAGGTTGAACTTGAAGGTTGAACTTGAAGGTTGAACTTGAAGGTTGAACTTGAAGGTTGAACTTGAAGGTTGAACTTGAAGTTTGAACTTGGAGGTTGTACTCGAAGGTTCAACTTGAAAGTTGAACTTGAAGTTTGAACGTGAATTATGAACTTGAAGGTTCAACTTGAAGTTTGAACTTGAAGGTTGAACTTGAAGGTTGAACTTGAAGTTTGAACTTGAAGTTAATTTTGAAGGTTGAACTTGAAGGTTGAACTTGAAGGTTTATCTTGAGGGTCGAACTCGAAGTTTGAACTTGAAGGTTGAACTTGAAGGTTGAACTCGGAGTTTGAACTTGAAGTAAAACTTGAAGGTTCAACTTGAAGGTTGTACTTTGAGGTTCAACTTGAAGGTTAAACTTGAAGAATTAACTCGGAGTTTGAACTTGAAGGTTGAACATGAAGTTTGAACTTGAAGACTGAACTTGAAGGTTGAACTTGAAGTTTCAACTCAAAGGTTGAATTCGAAGTTTGAACTTGCAGTTAAACTCGAAGGTTGAACTTGAAGGTTATACATGGAGGTTCAACTTGAAGTTTCAACTTGAAGGTTGAACTTGAAGTTAGAACTCGGAGGTTGTACTTGAAGGTTGAACTTGAAGGTTCAATTCGAAAGTTGAATTCGAAGTTTGAACGTGAAGGTTGAACTTGAAGAATCAACTTGAAGTTTGAACTTGAAGGTTGAACTCGAAGGTTGAACTTGAAGGTTCAACTTGAAGTTTGAACTTGAAGGTCGAACTCGAAGGTTGAACTTGGAGGTTGAACTTGTAGTTTGAACTTGCAGTTAAACATGAAGGTTGAACTTGAAGGTTGAGCTTGGAGGTTGTACTTGGAGGTTCAACTTGAAGGTTGAACTTGGAGTTTGAACTTGAAGGTTGAACTTGGAGGTTGAACTTGAAGGTTGTACTAGAAGGTTCAACTTGAATTTTGAACTTGAAGGTTCAACTAGAAGTTTGAGCTTGAAGGTTGAACTTGAAGTTTGATCTTGAAGGTTGAAATTGAAGGTTCAACTCGAAATTTGAACTTGAAGGATGATCTTGAAGGTTGAACTTGAAGTTTGAACTTGAAGTTAATTTTGAAGGTTGAACTTGAAGGTTGAACTTGAAGGTTCAACCTGAAGGTTCAACTTGAAGGTTCAACTTGAAGATTCAACTTGAAGTTTGAACTTGAAGGTTAAACTTGAAGGTTGAACTCGAAGGTTGAACTTGGGGGTTGAACTTGAAGGTTGAACTTGAAGGTTGTACTTGAAGGTTCAACTAGAATATTGAACTTGGAGGTTGAACTTGAAGTTTGAACTTGGAGGTTGAACTTAGGTTGAACTTGAAGTTTGAACCTGGAGTTATACTTGAAGGTTCATCTCGAAGGTTGAACTTGAAGGTTGAACTTGAAGTTTGAACTTAAAAATAAACTTGGAGGTTGAACTTGAAGGTTGTACTTGATGATTCAACTTGAAGTTTAAACGTGAGGTTGAACTTAACGGTTCAACTTGGAGTTTGAACTGGAAGTTTGAACTCAAAGGTTGAACTTAAAGGTTGAACTTGAAGGTTGAACTTGAAGGTTGAACTTGAAGGTTGAACTTGAAGTTTGAACTTGAAGGTTGAACTTGAAGGTTGAACTTGAGGGTTGAACTTGAAGTTTGAAATTGAAGTTGAACTTGGAGGTTGAACCTGAAGTTGTACTTGAAGGTTAAACTTGAAGGTTGAACTTGAAGATTTGACTTGAAGTTTGAACTTGTAGGTTGAACTTGAAGGTTGAACTTGAAGGTTCAACCTGAAGGTTTAACTTGAAGGTTCAACTTGAAGATTCAACTTGAAGTTTGAACTTTAAGGTTGATCTCGAAGGTTGAACTTGGAGGTTGAACTTGAAGGTTGAACTTGAAGGTTGTACTTGAGGTTCAACTGAAATATTAAACTTGGAGGTTGAACTTGAAGGTTGTACTTGAAGGTTCAACTTGAATTTTGAACTTGAAGGTTCAACTAGAAGTTTGAGCTTGAAGGTTGAACTTGAAGTTTGATCTTGAAGGTTGAACTTGAAGGTTCAACTCGAAGTTTGAACTTGAAGGATGATCTTGAAGGTTGAACTTGAAGTTTGAACTTGAAGTTAATTTTGAAGGTTGAACTCGAAGGTTGAACTTGAAGGTTCAACCTGAAGGTTTAACTTGAAGGTTCAACTTGAAGATTCAACTTGAAGTTTAAACTTGAAGGTTAAACTTGAAGGTTGAACTCGAAGGTTGAACTTGGAGGTTGAACTTGAAGGTTGAACTTGAAGGTTGTACTTGAAGGTTCAACTAGAATATTAAACTTGGAGGTTGAACTTGAAGTGCGAACTTGGAGGTTGAACTCGAAGGTTGAACTTAAAGTTTGAACCTGGAGTTATACTTGAAGGTTCAACTCGAACGTTGAACTTGAAGGTTGAACTTGAAGTTTGAACTTGAAAATAAACTTGGAGGTTGAACTTGAAGGTTGTACTTGATGATTCAACTTGAAGTTTAAACGTGAGGTTGAACTTAACGGTCCAACTTGGAGTTTGAACTGGAAGTTTGAACTCGAAGGTTGAACTTAAAGGTTGAACTTGAAGGTTGAACTTGAAGGTTGAACTTGAAGGTTGAACTTGAAGTTTGAACTTGAAGTTTGAACTTGAAGGTTGAACTTGAAGGTTGAACTTGAAGTTTGAAATTGAAGTTGAACTTGGAGGTTGAGCCTGAAGTTGTACTTGAAGGTTTAACTTGAAGGTTGAACTTGAAGATCTGACTTGAAGTTTGAACTTGTAGGTTGAACTTGAAGGTTGAACTTGAAGTTTCAACTTGAAGGTTGAACTTGAAGGTTGAACTTGAAGGTTCAACCTGAAGGTTTAACTTGAAGGTTCAACTTGAAGATTCAACTTGAAGTTTGAACTTGAAGGTTAAACTTGAAGGTTGAACTCGAAGGTTGAACTTGGAGGTTGAACTTGAAGGTTGAACTTGAAGGTTGTACTTGAAGGTTCAACTAGAATATTAAACTTGGAGGTTGAACTTGAAGTTTGAACTTGGAGGTTGAACTTGAAGGTTGAACTTAAAGTTTGAACCTGGAGTTATACTTGAAGGTTCAACTCGAAGGTTGAACTTGAAGGTCGAACTTGAAGTTTGAACTTAAAAATAAACTTGGAGGTTGAACTTGAAGGTTGTACTTGATGATTCAACTTGAAGTTTAAACGTGAGGTTGAACTTAACGGTTCAACTTGGAGTCTGAACTGGAAGTTTGAACTCGAAGGTTGAACTTGAAGGTTGAACTCGAAGGTTGAACTTGAAGGTTGAACTTGAAGGTTGAACTTGAAGTTTGAACTTGGAGGTTGTACTCGAAGGTTCAACTTGAAAGTTGAACTTGAAGTTTGAACGTGAATTATGAACTTGAAGGTTCAACTTGAAGTTTGAACTTGAAGGTTGAACTTGAAGGTTGAACTTGAAGTTTGAACTTGAAGTTAATTTTGAAAGTTGAACTTGAAGGTTGAACTTGAAGGTTGAACTTGAAGGTTGTACTTAGAGGTTGAACTTGAATTTTGAACTTGCAGTTAAACATGAAGGTTGAACTTGAAGGTCGAGCTTGGAGGTTGTACTTGGAGGTTCAACTTGAAGGTTGAACTTGAAGTTTGAACTTGAAGGTTGAACTTGGAGGTTGTACTCGAAGGTTCAACTTGAAAGTTGAACTTGAAGTTTGAACGTGAATTATGAACTTGAAGGTTCAACTTGAAGTTTGAACTTGAAGGTTGACTTTGAAGGTTGAACTCGAAACTTGAACTCGAATGTTGAAATCGAAGTTAAACCTGAAAGTTGAACGGGAAGGTTGAACTTGAAAGTTGAACTCGAATTTTGAACTTGAAGGTTGAACTTGAAGGTAGAACTCGAAGTTTTAACTTGAAGGTTGAACTTGAAGGTGGATCTCGAAGTTTGAACTTGGAGATTGAACTTGAAGGTTCAATTTGAAGTAAAAACTTGAAGGTTGAACTGGAAGGTTGAACTTGGAGTTTTAGCTTGAAGGTTCAACTTGAAGGTTCTACTTGAAGTTTGAACTCGAAGGTCGAACTTGAAAGTTGAACTTGAAGTTTGAACGTGAATTATGAACTTGAAGGTTCAACTTGAAGGTTGAACTTGAAGGTTGACTTTGAAGGTTGAACTCGAAACTTGAACTCGAATGTTGAAATCGAAGTTAAACCTGAAGGTTGAACGAGAAGGTTGAACTTGAAGGTTGATCTCGAAGTTTGAACTTGGAGGTTGAACATGAAGGTTCAATTTGAAGTAAAAACTTGAAGGTTGAACTGGAAGGTTGAACTTGGAGTTTTAGCTCGAAGGTTCAACTTGAAGGTTCTACTTGTAGTTTGAACTCAAAGGTCGAATTTGAAGGTTGAACTTGAAGTTTGAACTTGGAATTGAACTTGCAGGTTGAACTTGAAGGTTTTACTTGGGGGTTTGACTTGAAGGTTGAACTTGAAGGTTGAACTTGAAGGTTCAACTTGAAGTTTGAGCTTGAAGGTTAAACTTGAAGTTTGATTTTGAATGTTGAACTTGAAGGTTTAACTCGAAGTTTGAACTTGAAGGAAGATCTTGAAGATTGAACTTGAAGTTTGAACTTGAATGATGAACTTGAAGTTAAACTTGGAGGTTGAACTAGAAGGTTACATTCGATGGTTGAACTTGAAGTTTGAACTTGAAGGTTGAACTCAAAGGTTGAACTTGAAGTTTGAACTTAGAGGTTGAACTTGAAGGTTGAACTCAAAATTTGAACTCGAAGGTTGAATTTGAAGGTTGAACTTGAAGGTTCAACTCGAAGTTAAAACTTGAAGGTTGAACTTGAAGGTTGAACTTGAAGGTTGAACTTGGATTTTGAGCTTGAAGGTTCAACTTGAAAGTTCTACTTGAAGTTTGAACTAGAAGGTTGAACTCGAAGGTTGAACTTGAAGGTTCAACATGAAGTTTGACTTTGAAGGTCGAACTCGAAGGTTGAACTTGAAGTTTGAACCTGAAGTAAGACTAGAAGGTTGAACTTGAAGGTTGTACTTGAAGGTTCAACTTGAATTTTGAACTTGAAGGTTCAACTTGAAGTTTGAGCTTGAAGGTTGAACTTGGAGTTTGAACTTGAAGGTTGAACTCGAAGGTTCAACTCGAAGTTTGAACTTGGAGGATGATCTTGAAAGTTGAACTTGAAGTTTGAACTTGAAGAAAATTTTGAAGGTTGAACTTGAAGGTTCAACCTGAAGGTTTAGCTTGAAGGTTCAACTTGAAGGTTCATCTTGAAGGTTCAACTTGAAGGTTCAACTTGAAGTTTAAACTTGAAGGTTAAACTTGAAGGTTGAAATTGAAGGTTGAACTCGAAGGTTGAACTTGGAGGTTGAACTTGAAGGTTGAACTTGAAGGTTGTACTTGAAGGTTCAACTTGAATATTGAACTTGGAGGTTGAACTTGAAGGTTGAACTTGAAGTTTGAACCTGAAGTTATACTTGAAGGTTCAACTCGAAGGTAGAACTTGAAGGTTGAACTCGAGGTTTGAACTTGATAATAAACTTGGAGGTTGAACTTGAAGGTTGTACTTGATGATTCAACTTGAAGTTTAACGTGAGGTTGAACTCGACGGTTCAACCCGGAGTTTGAACTGGAAGTTTGAACTCGAAGGTTGAACTTAAAGGTTGAACTTGAAGGTTGAACTTGAAGGTTGAACTCGAAGGTTGAACTTGAAGTTTGAACTTGAAGGTTGAACTTGAAGTTTGAAATTGAAGTTGAACTTGGAGGTTGAACCTGAAGTTGTTTTTGAAGGTTAAACTTGAAGATTGAACTGGTAGATTTGACTTGGAGTTTGAACTTGTAGGTTGAACTTGAAGGTTGAACTTGAAGGTTCAACCTGAAGGTTTAACTTGAAGGTTCAACTTGAAGATTCAACTTGAAGTTTGAACTTGAAGGTTAAACTTGAAGGTTGAACTCGAAGGTTGAACTTGGAGGTTGAACTTGAAGGTTGAACTTGAAGGTTGTACTTGAAGGTTCAACTAGAATATTAAACTTGGAGGTTGAACTTGAAGTTTGAACTTGGAGGTTGAACTTGAAGGTTGAACTTAAAGTTTGAACCTGGAGTTATACTTGAAGGTTCAACTCGAAGGTTGAACTTGAAGGTCGAACTTGAAGTTTGAACTTGAAAATGAACTTGGAGGTTGAACTTGAAGGTTGTACTTGATGATTCAACTTGAAGTTTGAACGTGAGGTTGAACTTAACGGTTCAACTTGGAGTCTGAACTGGAAGTTTGAACTCGAAGGTTGAACTTGAAGGTTGAACTTGAAGGTTGAACTTGAAGGTTGAACTTGAAGGTTGAACTTGAAGGTTGAACTTGAAGTTTGAACTTGGAGGTTGTACTCGAAGGTTCAACTTGAAAGTTGAACTTGAAGTTTGAACGTGAATTATGAACTTGAAGGTTCAACTTGAAGTTTGAACTTGAAGGTTGAACTTGAAGGTTGAACTTGAAGTTTGAACTTGAAGTTAATTTTGAAGGTTGAACTTGAAGGTTGAACTTGAAGGTTTATCTTGAGGGTCGAACTCGAAGTTTGAACTTTAAGGTTGAACTTGAAGGTTGAACTCGGAGTTTGAACTTGAAGTAAAACTTGAAGGTTCAACTTGAAGGTTGTACTTGGAGGTTCAACTTGAAGGTTAAACTTGAAGAATTAACTCGGAGTTTGAACTTGAAGGTTGAACATGAAGTTTGAACTTGAAGACTGAACTTGAAGGTTGAACTTGAAGTTTCAACTCAAAGGTTGAATTCGAAGTTTGAACTTGCAGTTAAACTCGAAGGTTGAACTTGAAGGTTATACATGGAGGTTCAACTTGAAGTTTCAACTTGAAGGTTGAACTTGAAGTTAGAACTCGGAGGTCGTACTTGAAGGTTGAACTTGAAGGTTCAATTCGAAAGTTGAATTCGAAGTTTGAACGTGAAGGTTGAACTTGAAGAATCAACTTGAAGTTTGAACTTGAAGGTTGAACTCGAAGGTTGAACTTGAAGGTTCAACTTGAAGTTTGAACTTGAAGGTCGAACTCGAAGGTTGAACTTGGAGGTTGAACTTGTAGTTTGAACTTGCAGTTAAACATGAAGGTTGAACTTGAAGGTTGAGCTTGGAGGTTGTACTTGGGGGTTCAACTTGAAGGTTGAACTTGGAGTTTGAACTTGAAGGTTGAACTTGGAGGTTGAACTTGAAGGTTGTACTAGAAGGTTCAACTTGAATTTTGAACTTGAAGGTTCAACTAGAAGTTTGAGCTTGAAGGTTGAACTTGAAGTTTGATCTTGAAGGTTGAAATTGAAGGTTCAACTCGAAATTTGAACTTGAAGGATGATCTTGAAGGTTGAACTTGAAGTTTGAACTTGAAGTTAATTTTGAAGGTTGAACTTGAAGGTTGAACTTGAAGGTTCAACCTGAAGGTTCAACTTGAAGGTTTAACTTGAAGATTCAACTTGAAGTTTGAACTTGAAGGTTAAACTTGAAGGTTGAACTTGAAGGTTGAACTTGAAGTTTGAACTTAAAAATAAACTTGGAGGTTGAACTTGAAGGTTGTACTTGATGATTCAACTTGAAGTTTAAACGTGAGGTTGAACTTAATGGTCCAACTTAGAGTTTGAACTGGAAGTTTGAACTCGAAGGTTGAACTTAAAGGTTGAACTTGAAGGTTGAACTTGAAGGTTGAACTTGAAGGTTGAACTTGAAGTTTGAACTTGAAGGTTGAACTTGAAGGTTGAACTTGAAGGTTGAACTTGAAGTTTGAAATTGAAGTTGAACTTGGAGGTTGAGCCTGAAGTTGTACTTGAAGGTTAAACTTGAAGGTTGAACTTGAAGATCTGACTTGAAGTTTGAACTTTTAGGTTGAACTTGAAGGTTGAACTTGAAGTTTCAACTTGAAGGTTGAACTTGAAGGTTGAACTCGAAGGTTCAACCTGAAGGTTTAACTTGAAGGTTCAACTTGAAGATTCAACTTGAAGTTAGAACTTGAAGGTTAAACTTGAAGGTTGAACTCGAAGGTTGAACTTGGAGGTTGAACTTGAAGGTTGAACTTGAAGGTTGTACTCGAAGGTTCAACTAGAATATTAAACTTGGAGGTTGAACTTGAAGTTTGAACTTGGAGGTTGAACTTGAAGGTTGAACTTAAAGTTTGAACCTGGAGTTATACTTGAAGGTTCAACTCGAAGGTTGAACTTGAAGGTCGAACTTGAAGTTTGAACTTAAAAATAAACTTGGAGGTTGAACTTGAAGGTTGTACTTGATGATTCAACTTGAAGTTTAAACGTGAGGTTGAACTTAACGGTTCAACTTGGAGTCTGAACTGGAAGTTTGAACTCGAAGGTTGAACTTGAAGGTTGAACTTGAAGGTTGAACTTAAAGGTTGAACTTGAAGTTTGAACTTGGAGGTTGTACTCGAAGGTTCAACTTGAAAGTTGAACTTGAAGTTTGAACGTGAATTATGAACTTGAAGGTTCAACTTGAAGTTTGAACTTGAAGGTTGAACTTGGAGGTTGAACTTGAAGTTTGAACTCGAAGTTAATTTTGAAGGTTGAACTTGAAGGTTGAACTTGAAGGTTGAACTTGAAGGTTGTACTTAGAGGTTGAACTTGAAGTTTGAACTTGCAGTTAAACATGAAGGTTGAACTTGAAGGTCGAGCTTGGAGGTTGTACTTGGAGGTTCAACTTGAAGGTTGAACTTGAAGTTTGAACTTGAAGGTTGAACTTGGAGGTTGTACTCGAAGGTTCAACTTGAAAGTTGACATTGAAGTTTTGAACGTGAATTATGAACTTGAAGGTTCAACTTGAAGTTTGAACTTGAAGGTTGACTTTGAAGGTTGAACTCGAAACTTGAACTCGAATGTTGAAATCGAAGTTAAACCTGAAGGTTGAACGGGAAGGTTGAACTTGAAGGTTGAACTCGAATTTTGAACTTGGAGGTTGAACTTGAAGGTAGAACTCGGAGTTTTAACTTGAAGGTTGAACTTGAAGGTGGATCTCGAAGTTTGAACTTGGAGGTTGAACTTGAAGGTTCAATTTGAAGTAAAAACTTGTAGGTTGAACTGGAAGGTTGAACTTGGAGTTTTAGCTTGAAGGTTCAACTTGAAGGTTCTACTTGAAGTTTGAACTCGAAGGTCGAACTCGAAAGTTGAACTTGAAGGTTGAACTTGAAGGTTGAACTTGAACCTGGAGTTATTCTTGAAGGTTCGACTCGAAGGTTGAACTTGAAGGTTGAACTTAAAGTTTGAACTTGAAAATAAACTTGGAGGTTGAACTTGAAGGTTGTACTTGATGATTCAACTCAAAGTTTGAACGTGAGGTTGAACTTAACGGTTCAACTTGGAGTTTGAACTGGAAGTTTGAACTCGAAGGTTGAACTTAAAGGTTGAACTTGAAGGTTGAACTTGAAGGTTGAACTTGAAGGTTGAACTTGAAGTTTGAACTTGAAGGTTGAACTTGAAGGTTAAACTTGAAGGTTGAACTTGAAGTTTGAAATTGAAGTTGAACTTGTAGGTTGAACCTGAAGTTGTACTTGAAGGTTGAACTTGACGGTTGAACTTGAAGATTTGACTTGAAGTTTGAACTTGTAGGTTCAACTTGAAGGTTGAACTTGAAGTTTCAACTTGAAGTTTGAACTTGAAGTTTGAACTTGAAGGTTGAACTTGAAGGTTGAACTTGAAGTTTGAACTTGCAGTTAAACAAGAAGGTTGAACTTGAAGGTTGAGCTTAGAGGTTGTACTTGGAGGTTCAACTTGAAGGTTGAACTTGAAGTTTGAACTTGAAGGTTGAACTTGAAGGTTGAACTTGAAGTTTGAACTCAAAGGTTGAATTTGAAGGTTGAACTCGAAGGTTCAACTTGAAGTTGAAATTTGAAGGTTGAACTTGAAGGTTGAACTTGGAGTTTGAGCTTGAAGGTTCAACTTGAAGGTTCTACTTGAAAATTGAACTCGAAGGTTGAACTCGAAGGTTGAAGTTGAAGGTTGAACTTGAAGTTTGAACTTGAAGGTTGAACTTAAAGTTTAACTAGAAGTTTGAATTTGAAGGTTGAAATTGAAGGTTGAACTTGGAGTTTGAACTTGAAGGTTGAACTTGAATTCTGAACTTGGAGGTTCAACTTGAACGTTCAACTTGAAGTTTGAACTTGGAGGTTTAAATTAAAGGTTCAACATGAAGGTTCAACTTAAAGTTTGGATTTGAAGGTTGAACTTGAAGGTTGAACATGAAGTTTGAGCTTGGAGGTCGAACTTGAAGGTTGAACTTGACGTTTTAACCTGAAGTTATACTTGAAGGTTCAACTTGAAGGTTGAACTTGGATGTTGAACTTGAAATTTGAACTCGAAGTTAAACTTGAAGGTTGAACTTGGAGGTTGTACTTGAAGGTTCAACTTGAAGTTTGAACGTGAGGTTGAACTTGAAGGTTCAACTTGGAGTTCGAACTTGGAGTTTGAACTCGTGGGTTGAACTTGAAGGTTGAACTTTGAGGTTTATCTTGAGGGTCGAACTCGAAGTTTGAACTTGAAGGTTGAACTTGAAGGTTGAACTCGGAGTTTGAACTTGAAGTAAAACTTGAAGGTTAAACTTGAAGGTTGTACTTGGAGGTTCAACTTGAAGGTTAAACTTGAAGAATTAACTCGAAGTTTGAACTTGAAGGTTGAACATGAAGTTTAAACTTGAAGACTGAACTTGAAGGTTGAACTTGAAGTTTCAACTCAAAGGTTGAATTCGAAGTTTGAACTTGCAGTTAAACTCGAAGGTTGAACTTGAAGGTTATACTTGGAGGTTCAACTTGAAGTTTCAACTTGAAGGTTGAACTTGAAGTTAGAACTCGGAGGTCGTACTTGAAGGTTGAACTTGAAGGTTCAATTCGAAAGTTGAATTCGAAGTTTGAACGTGAAGGTTGAACTTGAAGAATCAACTTGAAGTTTAAACTTGAAGGTTGAACTCGAAGGTTGAACTTGAAGGTTCAACTTGAAGTTTGAACTTGAAGGTCGAACTCGAAGGTTGAACTTGGAGGTTGAACTTGTAGTTTGAACTTGCAGTTAAACATGAAGGTTGAACTTGAAGGTTGAGCTTGGAGGTTGTACTTGGAGGTTCAACTTGAAGGTTGAACTTGGAGTTTGAACTTGAAGGTTGAACTTGGAGGTTGAACTTGAAGGTTGTACTAGAAGGTTCAACTTGAATTTTGAACTTGAAGGTTCAACTAGAAGTTTGAGCTTGAAGGTTGAACTTGAAGTTTGATCTTGAAGGTTGAACTTGAAGGTTCAACTCGAAGTTTGAACTTGAAGGATGATCTTGAAGGTTGAACTTGAAGTTTGAACTTGAAGTTAATTTTGAAGGTTGAACTTGAAGGTTGAACTCGAAGGTTCAACCTGAAGGTTCAACTTGAAGGTTCAACTTGAAGATTCAACTTGAAGTTTGAACTTGAAGGTTAAACTTGAAGGTTGAACTCGAAGGTTGAACTTGGGGGTTGAACTTGAAGGTTGAACTTGAAGGTTGTACTTGAAGGTTCAACTAGAATATTGAATTTGGAGGTTGAACTTGAAGTTTGAACTTGAAGGTTGAACTTAGGTTGAACTTGAAGTTTGCACCTGGAGTTATACTTGAAGGTTCATCTCGAAGGTTGAACTTGAAGTTTGAACTTAAAAATGAACTTGGAGGTTGAACTTGAAGGTTGTACTTGATGATTCAACTTGAAGTTCAAACGTGAGGTTGAACTTAACGGTTCAACTTGAAGTTTGAACTGGAAGTTTGAACTCAAAGGTTGCACTTAAACGTGGAACTTGAAGGTTGAACTTGAAGGTTGAACTTGAAGGTTGAACTTGAAGTTTGAACTTGAAGGTTGAACTTGAAGGTTGAACTTGAGGGTTGAACTTGAAGTTTGAAATTGAAGTTGAACTTGGAGGTTGAACCTGAAGTTGTACTTGAAGGTCAAACTTGAAGGTTGAACTTGAAGATTTGACTTGAAGTTTGAACTTGTAGGTTGAACTTGAAGGTTGAACTTGAAGGTTCAACCTGAAGGTTTAACTTGAAGGTTCAACTTGAAGATTCAACTTGAAGTTTGAACTTTAAGGTTGAACTCGAAGGTTGAACTTGGAGGTTGAACTTGAAGGTTGAACTTGAAGGTTGTACTCGAAGGTTCAACTGAAATATTAAACTTGGAGGTTGAACTTGAAGGTTGTACTTGAAGGTTCAACTTGAATCTTGAACTTGAAGGTTCAACTTGAAGTTTGAGCTTGAAGGTTGAACTTGAAGTTTGATCTTGAAGGTTGAACTTGAAGGTTCAACTCGAAGTTTGAACTTGAAGGATGATCTTGAAGGTTGAACTTGAAGTTTGAACTTGAAGTTAATTTTGAAGGTTGAACTCGAAGGTTGAACTTGAAGGTTCAACCTGAAGGTTCAACTTGAGGGTTCAACTTGAAGATTCAACTTGAAGTTTAAACTTGAAGGTTGAACTTGAAGGTTGAACTCGAAGGTTGAACTTGGAGTTTGAACTTGAAGGTTGAACTTGAAGGTTGTACTTGAAGGTTCAACTAGAATATTTAACTTGGAGGTTGAACTTGAAGTGCGAACTTGGAGGTTGAACTTGAAGGTTGAACTTAAAGTTTGAACCTGGAGTTATACTTGAAGGTTCAACTCGAACGTTGAACTTGAAGGTTGAACTTGAAGTTTGAACTTAAAAATAAACTTGGAGGTTGAACTTGAAGGTTGTACTTGATGATTCAACTTGAAGTTTAAACGTGAGGTTGAACTAAACGGTCCAACTTGGAATTGAACTGGAAGTTTGAACTCGAAGGTTGAACTTAAAGGTTGAACTTGAAGGTTGAACTTGTAGGTTGAACTTGAAGGTTGAACTTGAAGTTTGAACTTGAAGGTTGAACTTAAAGGTTGAACTTGAAGGTTGAACTTGAAGTTTGAAATTGAAGTTGAACTTGGAGGTTGAGCCTGAAGTTGTACTTGAAGGTTAAACTTGAAGGTTGAACTTGAAGATCTGACTTGAAGTTTGAACTTGTAGGTTGAACTTGAAGGTTGAACTTGAAGTTTCAACTTGAAGGTTGAACTTGAAGGTTGAACTTGAAGGTTCAACCTGAAGGTTTAACTTGAAGGTTCAACTTGAAGATTCAACTTGAAGTTTGAACTTGAAGGTTAAACTTGAAGGTTGAACTCGAAGGTTGAACTTGGAGGTTGAACTTGAAGGTTGAACTTGAAGGTTGTACTTGAAGGTTCAACTAGAATATTAAACTTGGAGGTTGAACTTGAAGTTTGAACTTGGAGGTTGAACTTGAAGGTTGAACTTAAAGTTTGAACCTGGAGTTATACTTGAAGGTTCAACTCGAAGGTTGAACTTGAAGGTCGAACTTGAAGTTTGAACTTAAAAATAAACTTGGAGGTTGAACTTGAAGGTTGTACTTGATGATTCAACTTGAAGTTTAAACGTGAGGTTGAACTTAACGGTTCAACTTGGAGTCTGAACTGGAAGTTTGAACTCGAAGGTTGAACTTGAAGGTTGAACTTGAAGGTTGAACTTGAAGGTTGAACTTGAAGGTTGAACTTGAAGGTTGAACTTGAAGTTTGAACTTGGAGGTTGTACTCGAAGGTTCAACTTGAAAGTTGAACTTGAAGTTTGAACGTGAATTATGAACTTGAAGGTTCAACTTGAAGTTTGAACTTGAAGGTTGAACTTGAAGGTTGAACTTGAAGTTTGAACTTGAAGTTAATTTTGAAGGTTGAACTTGAAGGTTGAACTTGAAGGTTTATCTTGAGGGTCGAACTCGAAGTTTGAACTTGAAGGTTGAACTTGAAGGTTGAACTCGGAGTTTGAACTTGAAGTAAAACTTGAAGGTTCAACTTGAAGGTTGTACTTTGAGGTTCAACTTGAAGGTTAAACTTGAAGAATTAACTCGGAGTTTGAACTTGAAGGTTGAACATGAAGTTTGAACTTGAAGACTGAACTTGAAGGTTGAACTTGAAGTTTCAACTCAAAGGTTGAATTCGAAGTTTGAACTTGCAGTTAAACTCGAAGGTTGAACTTGAAGGTTATACATGGAGGTTCAACTTGAAGTTTCAACTTGAAGGTTGAACTTGAAGTTAGAACTCGGAGGTTGTACTTGAAGGTTGAACTTGAAGGTTCAATTCGAAAGTTGAATTCGAAGTTTGAACGTGAAGGTTGAACTTGAAGAATCAACTTGAAGTTTGAACTTGAAGGTTGAACTCGAAGGTTGAACTTGAAGGTTCAACTTGAAGTTTGAACTTGAAGGTCGAACTCGAAGGTTGAACTTGGAGGTTGAACTTGTAGTTTGAACTTGCAGTTAAACATGAAGGTTGAACTTGAAGGTTGAGCTTGGAGGTTGTACTTGGAGGTTCAACTTGAAGGTTGAACTTGGAGTTTGAACTTGAAGGTTGAACTTGGAGGTTGAACTTGAAGGTTGTACTAGAAGGTTCAACTTGAATTTTGAACTTGAAGGTTCAACTAGAAGTTTGAGCTTGAAGGTTGAACTTGAAGTTTGATCTTGAAGGTTGAAATTGAAGGTTCAACTCGAAATTTGAACTTGAAGGATGATCTTGAAGGTTGAACTTGAAGTTTGAACTTGAAGTTAATTTTGAAGGTTGAACTTGAAGGTTGAACTTGAAGGTTCAACCTGAAGGTTCAACTTGAAGGTTCAACTTGAAGATTCAACTTGAAGTTTGAACTTGAAGGTTAAACTTGAAGGTTGAACTCGAAGGTTGAACTTGGGGGTTGAACTTGAAGGTTGAACTTGAAGGTTGTACTTGAAGGTTCAACTAGAATATTGAACTTGGAGGTTGAACTTGAAGTTTGAACTTGGAGGTTGAACTTAGGTTGAACTTGAAGTTTGAACCTGGAGTTATACTTGAAGGTTCATCTCGAAGGTTGAACTTGAAGGTTGAACTTGAAGTTTGAACTTAAAAATAAACTTGGAGGTTGAACTTGAAGGTTGTACTTGATGATTCAACTTGAAGTTTAAACGTGAGGTTGAACTTAACGGTTCAACTTGGAGTTTGAACTGGAAGTTTGAACTCAAAGGTTGAACTTAAAGGTTGAACTTGAAGGTTGAACTTGAAGGTTGAACTTGAAGGTTGAACTTGAAGTTTGAACTTGAAGGTTGAACTTGAAGGTTGAACTTGAGGGTTGAACTTGAAGTTTGAAATTGAAGTTGAACTTGGAGGTTGAACCTGAAGTTGTACTTGAAGGTTAAACTTGAAGGTTGAACTTGAAGATTTGACTTGAAGTTTGAACTTGTAGGTTGAACTTGAAGGTTGAACTTGAAGGTTCAACCTGAAGGTTTAACTTGAAGGTTCAACTTGAAGATTCAACTTGAAGTTTGAACTTTAAGGTTGATCTCGAAGGTTGAACTTGGAGGTTGAACTTGAAGGTTGAACTTGAAGGTTGTACTTGAGGTTCAACTGAAATATTAAACTTGGAGGTTGAACTTGAAGGTTGTACTTGAAGGTTCAACTTGAATTTTGAACTTGAAGGTTCAACTAGAAGTTTGAGCTTGAAGGTTGAACTTGAAGTTTGATCTTGAAGGTTGAACTTGAAGGTTCAACTCGAAGTTTGAACTTGAAGGATGATCTTGAAGGTTGAACTTGAAGTTTGAACTTGAAGTTAATTTTGAAGGTTGAACTCGAAGGTTGAACTTGAAGGTTCAACCTGAAGGTTTAACTTGAAGGTTCAACTTGAAGATTCAACTTGAAGTTTAAACTTGAAGGTTAAACTTGAAGGTTGAACTCGAAGGTTGAACTTGGAGGTTGAACTTGAAGGTTGAACTTGAAGGTTGTACTTGAAGGTTCAACTAGAATATTAAACTTGGAGGTTGAACTTGAAGTGCGAACTTGGAGGTTGAACTCGAAGGTTGAACTTAAAGTTTGAACCTGGAGTTATACTTGAAGGTTCAACTCGAACGTTGAACTTGAAGGTTGAACTTGAAGTTTGAACTTGAAAATAAACTTGGAGGTTGAACTTGAAGGTTGTACTTGATGATTCAACTTGAAGTTTAAACGTGAGGTTGAACTTAACGGTCCAACTTGGAGTTTGAACTGGAAGTTTGAACTCGAAGGTTGAACTTAAAGGTTGAACTTGAAGGTTGAACTTGAAGGTTGAACTTGAAGGTTGAACTTGAAGTTTGAACTTGAAGTTTGAACTTGAAGGTTGAACTTGAAGGTTGAACTTGAAGTTTGAAATTGAAGTTGAACTTGGAGGTTGAGCCTGAAGTTGTACTTGAAGGTTTAACTTGAAGGTTGAACTTGAAGATCTGACTTGAAGTTTGAACTTGTAGGTTGAACTTGAAGGTTGAACTTGAAGTTTCAACTTGAAGGTTGAACTTGAAGGTTGAACTTGAAGGTTCAACCTGAAGGTTTAACTTGAAGGTTCAACTTGAAGATTCAACTTGAAGTTTGAACTTGAAGGTTAAACTTGAAGGTTGAACTCGAAGGTTGAACTTGGAGGTTGAACTTGAAGGTTGAACTTGAAGGTTGTACTTGAAGGTTCAACTAGAATATTAAACTTGGAGGTTGAACTTGAAGTTTGAACTTGGAGGTTGAACTTGAAGGTTGAACTTAAAGTTTGAACCTGGAGTTATACTTGAAGGTTCAACTCGAAGGTTGAACTTGAAGGTCGAACTTGAAGTTTGAACTTAAAAATAAACTTGGAGGTTGAACTTGAAGGTTGTACTTGATGATTCAACTTGAAGTTTAAACGTGAGGTTGAACTTAACGGTTCAACTTGGAGTCTGAACTGGAAGTTTGAACTCGAAGGTTGAACTTGAAGGTTGAACTCGAAGGTTGAACTTGAAGGTTGAACTTGAAGGTTGAACTTGAAGTTTGAACTTGGAGGTTGTACTCGAAGGTTCAACTTGAAAGTTGAACTTGAAGTTTGAACGTGAATTATGAACTTGAAGGTTCAACTTGAAGTTTGAACTTGAAGGTTGAACTTGAAGGTTGAACTTGAAGTTTGAACTTGAAGTTAATTTTGAAAGTTGAACTTGAAGGTTGAACTTGAAGGTTGAACTTGAAGGTTGTACTTAGAGGTTGAACTTGAATTTTGAACTTGCAGTTAAACATGAAGGTTGAACTTGAAGGTCGAGCTTGGAGGTTGTACTTGGAGGTTCAACTTGAAGGTTGAACTTGAAGTTTGAACTTGAAGGTTGAACTTGGAGGTTGTACTCGAAGGTTCAACTTGAAAGTTGAACTTGAAGTTTGAACGTGAATTATGAACTTGAAGGTTCAACTTGAAGTTTGAACTTGAAGGTTGACTTTGAAGGTTGAACTCGAAACTTGAACTCGAATGTTGAAATCGAAGTTAAACCTGAAAGTTGAACGGGAAGGTTGAACTTGAAAGTTGAACTCGAATTTTGAACTTGAAGGTTGAACTTGAAGGTAGAACTCGAAGTTTTAACTTGAAGGTTGAACTTGAAGGTGGATCTCGAAGTTTGAACTTGGAGATTGAACTTGAAGGTTCAATTTGAAGTAAAAACTTGAAGGTTGAACTGGAAGGTTGAACTTGGAGTTTTAGCTTGAAGGTTCAACTTGAAGGTTCTACTTGAAGTTTGAACTCGAAGGTCGAACTTGAAAGTTGAACTTGAAGTTTGAACGTGAATTATGAACTTGAAGGTTCAACTTGAAGGTTGAACTTGAAGGTTGACTTTGAAGGTTGAACTCGAAACTTGAACTCGAATGTTGAAATCGAAGTTAAACCTGAAGGTTGAACGAGAAGGTTGAACTTGAAGGTTGATCTCGAAGTTTGAACTTGGAGGTTGAACATGAAGGTTCAATTTGAAGTAAAAACTTGAAGGTTGAACTGGAAGGTTGAACTTGGAGTTTTAGCTCGAAGGTTCAACTTGAAGGTTCTACTTGTAGTTTGAACTCAAAGGTCGAATTTGAAGGTTGAACTTGAAGTTTGAACTTGGAATTGAACTTGCAGGTTGAACTTGAAGGTTTTACTTGGGGGTTTGACTTGAAGGTTGAACTTGAAGGTTGAACTTGAAGGTTCAACTTGAAGTTTGAGCTTGAAGGTTAAACTTGAAGTTTGATTTTGAATGTTGAACTTGAAGGTTTAACTCGAAGTTTGAACTTGAAGGAAGATCTTGAAGATTGAACTTGAAGTTTGAACTTGAATGATGAACTTGAAGTTAAACTTGGAGGTTGAACTAGAAGGTTACATTCGATGGTTGAACTTGAAGTTTGAACTTGAAGGTTGAACTCAAAGGTTGAACTTGAAGTTTGAACTTAGAGGTTGAACTTGAAGGTTGAACTCAAAATTTGAACTCGAAGGTTGAATTTGAAGGTTGAACTTGAAGGTTCAACTCGAAGTTAAAACTTGAAGGTTGAACTTGAAGGTTGAACTTGAAGGTTGAACTTGGATTTTGAGCTTGAAGGTTCAACTTGAAAGTTCTACTTGAAGTTTGAACTAGAAGGTTGAACTCGAAGGTTGAACTTGAAGGTTCAACATGAAGTTTGACTTTGAAGGTCGAACTCGAAGGTTGAACTTGAAGTTTGAACCTGAAGTAAGACTAGAAGGTTGAACTTGAAGGTTGTACTTGAAGGTTCAACTTGAATTTTGAACTTGAAGGTTCAACTTGAAGTTTGAGCTTGAAGGTTGAACTTGGAGTTTGAACTTGAAGGTTGAACTCGAAGGTTCAACTCGAAGTTTGAACTTGGAGGATGATCTTGAAAGTTGAACTTGAAGTTTGAACTTGAAGAAAATTTTGAAGGTTGAACTTGAAGGTTCAACCTGAAGGTTTAGCTTGAAGGTTCAACTTGAAGGTTCATCTTGAAGGTTCAACTTGAAGGTTCAACTTGAAGTTTAAACTTGAAGGTTAAACTTGAAGGTTGAAATTGAAGGTTGAACTCGAAGGTTGAACTTGGAGGTTGAACTTGAAGGTTGAACTTGAAGGTTGTACTTGAAGGTTCAACTTGAATATTGAACTTGGAGGTTGAACTTGAAGGTTGAACTTGAAGTTTGAACCTGAAGTTATACTTGAAGGTTCAACTCGAAGGTAGAACTTGAAGGTTGAACTCGAGGTTTGAACTTGATAATAAACTTGGAGGTTGAACTTGAAGGTTGTACTTGATGATTCAACTTGAAGTTTAACGTGAGGTTGAACTCGACGGTTCAACCCGGAGTTTGAACTGGAAGTTTGAACTCGAAGGTTGAACTTAAAGGTTGAACTTGAAGGTTGAACTTGAAGGTTGAACTCGAAGGTTGAACTTGAAGTTTGAACTTGAAGGTTGAACTTGAAGTTTGAAATTGAAGTTGAACTTGGAGGTTGAACCTGAAGTTGTTTTTGAAGGTTAAACTTGAAGATTGAACTGGTAGATTTGACTTGGAGTTTGAACTTGTAGGTTGAACTTGAAGGTTGAACTTGAAGTTTCAACTTGAAGTTTGAACTTGAAGTTTGAACTTGAAGGTTGAACTTGGAGGTTGAACTTGGAGTTTGAACTTGCAGTTAAACATGAAGGTTGAACTTGAAGGTTGAGCTTGGAGGTTGTACTTGGAGGTTCAACTTGAAGTTTGAACTTGCAGTTAAACATGAAGGTTGAACTTGAAGGTTGAGCTTGGAGGTTGTACTTGGAGGTTCAACTTGAAGGTTGAACTTGAAGTTTGAACTTGAAGGTTGAATTCGGAGGTTGTAATCGAAGGTTCAACATGAAAGTTGAACTTGAAGTTCGAACGTGAATTATGAACTTGAAGGTTCAACTTGAAGTTTGAACTTGAAGGTTGACTTTGAAGGTTTAACTCGAAACTTGAACTCGAATGTTGAAATCGAAGTTAAACCTGAAGGTTGAACTGGAAGGTTGAACTTGAAGGTTGAACTCGAAGTTTGAACTTGAAGGTTGAACTTGAAGGTTGAACTCGAAGCTTGAACTTGAAGGTTGAACTTGAAGGTTGATCTTGAAGTTTGAACTTGAAGGTTGAACCTGAAGGTTTAATTTGAAGTAAAAACTTGGAATTGAACTTGCAGGTTGAACTTGAAGGTTTTATTTGGGGGTTTGACTTGAAGGTTGAACTTGAAGGTTCAACTTGGAGTTTGAGCTTGAAGGTTGAACTTGAAGGTTGAACTTGAAGTTTGAACTCGAAGGTTGAATTTGAAGGTTGAACTCGAAGGTTCAACTCGAAGTTTAAACTTGAAGGTTGAACTTGGAGTTTGAGCTTGAAGTTTCAACTTGAAGGTTCTACTTGAAAATTGAACTCGAAGGTTGAACTCGAAGGTTGAACTTGAAGGTTGAACTTGAAGGTTGAACTTGAAGATTTGACTTGAAGTTTGAACTTGTAGGTTCAACTTGAAGGTTGAACTTGAAGTTTCGACTTGAAGTTTGAACTTGAAGTTTGAACTTGAAGGTTGAACTTGGAGGTTGAACTTGAAGTTTGAACTTGCAGTTAAACATGAAGGTTGAACTTGAAGGTTGAGCTTAGAGGTTGTACTTGAAGGTTGAACTTGAAGGTTGAACTTGAAGGTTGAACTTGAAGTTCGAACTTGAAGGTTGAACTTGAAGTTCGAACTTGAAGGTTGAACTTGAAGGTTGAACTTGAAATTTGAACTCGAAGGTTGAATTTGAAGGTTGAACTCGAAGGTTCAACTTGAAGTTTGAACTTGAAGGTTGAACTTGAAGGTTGAACTTGGAGTTTGAGCTTGAAGGTTCAACTTGAAGGTTCTACTTGAAAATTGAACTTGAAGGTTGAACTCGAAGGTTGAACTTGAAGGTTGAACTTGAAGTTTGTACTTGAAGGTTGAACTTTGAGTTTAACTTGAAGTTTGAATTTGAAGGTTGAAATTGAAGGTTGAACTTGGAGTTTGAACTTGAAGGTTGAACTTGAAGGTTGAACTAGAAGATTCGACTAGAAGATTCAACTTGAAGGTTGAACTTGAAGGTTGAACTTGAATTTTGAACTTGAAGGTTCAACTTGAACGTTCAACTTGAAGTTTGAATTTGAAGGTTGAACTTGAAGGTTGAACATGAAGTTTGAGCTTGGAGGTCGAACTTGAAGGTTGAACTTGAAGTTTTAACCTGAAGTTATACTTGAAGGTTCAACTTGAAGGTTGAACTTGGATGTTGAACTTGAAATTTGAACTTGAAGTTAAACTTGAAGGTTGAACTTGGAGGTTGTACTTGGAAGTTTAACTTGAAGTTTGAACGTGAGGTTGAACTTGAAGGTTCAACTTGGAGTTCGAACTTGGAGTTTGAACTCGTGGGTTGAACTTGAAGGTTGAACTCGAATCTTTAACTTGAGGGTAGAACTCGAAGTTTGAACTTGAAGGTTGAACTCAGAGTTTGAACTTGAAGTTAAACTTGAAGGTTGAACTTGAAGGTTGTTCTTGGAGGTTCAACTTGAAGGTTGAATTTGAAGAATTAACTCGAAGTTTGAACTTGAAGGTTGAACATGAAGTTTGAACTTGAAGACTGAACTTGAAGGTTGAACTTGAAGTTTCAACTCAAAGGTTGAATTCGAAGTTTGAACTTGCAGTTAAACTCGAAGGTTGAACTTGAAGGTTATACTTGGAGGTTCAACTTGAAGTTTCAACTTGAAGGTTGAACTTGAAGTTAGAACTCGAAGGTTGTACTTGAAGGTTGAACTTGAAGGTTCAATTCGATAGTTGAATTCGAAGTTTGAACGTGAAGGTTGAACTTGAAGAATCAACCTGAAGTTTGAACTCGAAGGTTGAACTCGAAGGTTGAACTCAAAGGTTCAACTTTAAGTTTGAACTTGAAGATCGAACTCGAAGGTTGAACTTGAAGGTTGAACTTGGAGGTTGTACTTGAAGGTTCAACTTGAAGTTTGAACGTTAGGTTGAACTTGAAGGTTCAACTTGGAGTTCGAACTTGGAGTTTGAACTCGTAGGTTGGACTTAAAGGTTGAACTTGGAGGTTAAACATGAGGGTTGAACTTGAAGTTTGAACTTGAAGGTTAAATTTGAAGGTTGAACTTGAAGGTTGAACTCGGAGTTCGAACTTGAAGTTAAACTTGAAGGTTGAATTCGAAGGTTGTACTTGGAGGTTCAACTTGAAGGTTAAACTTGAAGAATCAACTCGAAGTTTGAACTTGAAGGTTGAACTTGAAGTTTCAACTTGAAGTTTGAACTCGAAGTTTGAACTTGAAGGTCGAATTCGAAGTTTGAATTTGCAGTTATACTCGGAGGTTGAACTTGTAGGTTGTACTTGGAAGTTCAACTTGAAGTTTCGACTTGAAGGTTGAACTTGAAGTTGGAACTCGGAGGTTTACTTGAAGGTTGAACTTGAAGGTTCAATTCGAGAGTTGAGTTTGAAGTTTGAACGTGAAGGTTGAACTTGAAGGTTCAACTTGAAGTTTGAACTTGAAGGTTGAACTCGAAGGTTGAACTTGAAGGTTCAACTTGAAGTTTGAACTTGAAGGTCGAACTCGAAGGTTGAACTTGAAGTTTGAACTTGAAGTTAGACTTGAAGGTTGAACTCGAAGGTTGTACTTGAAGTTTCAACTTGAATTTTGAACTTGAAGGTTCAACTTGAAGTTTGAGCTTGAAGGTTAAACTTGAAGTTTGAACTTGAATGTTGAACTTGAAGTTGAACTTGAAGGTTGAACTAGAAATGTACATTCCATGGTTGAATTTGAAGTTTGAACTTGAAGGTTGAAATTAAAGGTTGAACTTGAAGTTTGAACTTGAAGGTTGAACTTGTAGGTTGAACTTGAAGTTTGAACTTGAAGGTTGAATTTGAAGGTTGAACTTGAAGGTTCAACTTGGAGTTGAAACTTGAAGGTTGAACTTGAAGGTTGAACTTGGAGTTTGAGCTTGAAGGTTCAACTTGAAGGTTCTACTTGAAGTTTGAACTTGAAGGATAAACTCGGAGGTTGAACTTGAAGGTTGAACTTGAAGTTTGAACTTGAAGGTTGAACTTAAAGTTCAACTTGAAGTTTGAATTTGAAGGTTGAAATTGAAGGTTCAACTTGGAGTTTGAACCTGAAGGTTGAACTTGAAGGTTGAACTTGAAGGTTCAACTTGAAGTTTGAACTTGAAGGTTGAACTTGAAGTTTGAACTTGAAGGTTCAACTTGAACATTCAACTTACAGTTTGAACTTGGAGGTTGAAATTGAAGGTTCAACTTGAAGGTTCAACTTGAAGTTTGAACTTTTAGGTTGAACTCGAAGGTTGAACTTGAAGGTTGAACGTGCAGTTTGAACTTGAAATTTGAACTTGAAGTTAAACTTGGAGGTTGAACTTGAAGGTTGAACTCAAAGGTTGAATTTGGAGTTTGAACTTGAAGGTTGAACTCGGAGTTTGAACCTGAAGTTATACTTGAAGGTTCAACTTGAAGGTTGAATTTGGATGTTGAACTTGAAGTTTTAACTTGAAAGTAAACTTGAAGGTTGAACTTAGAGGTTGTACTTGAAGGATTAACTTGAAGTTTGAACGTGAGGTTGAACTTGAAGGTTCAACTTGGAGTTCGAACTTGGAGTTTGAACTCGTAGGTTGAACTTAAAGGTTGAACTTGAAGGTTGAACTTGAGAGTTGAACTTGAAGTTTGAACTTGAAGGTTGAACTCGAAGGTTGAACTCGGAGTTTGAACTTGAAGTTGAACTTGAAGACTGAACTTGAAGGTTGAACTTGAAGTTTCAACTCGAAGTTTGAACTCGAAGTTTGAACTTGAAGGTTGAACTTGAAGGTTGAATTCGAAGTTTGAACTTGCAGTTAAACTTGAAGGTTGAACTTGAAGGTTGAACTTGAAGGTTGTACTTATAGGTTCAACTTGAAGTTTCAACTTGAAGGTTGAACTTGAACTTTGAACTCGGAGGTTGAACTTGAAGGTTGAACTTGAAGAATCAATTCGAGAGTTGAATTTGAAGTTTGAACGTGAAGGTTGAACTTGAAAGTTCAACTTGAAGTTTGAACTTGAAGGTTGAATTCGAAGGTTGAACTTGAAGGTTCAACTTGAAGTTTGAACTTGAAGGTCGAATTCGAAGGTTGAACTTGAAGTTTGACTTGAAGTTTGAGCTTGAAGGTTGAACTTGGAGTTCGAACTCGAATGTTGAACTCGAAGTTAAACTTGAAGGTTGAACTAGAAAGTTACATTCGATGGTTGAACTTGAAGTTTGAACTTGAAGGTTGAACTTGAAGGTTGAACTTGAAGGTTGAACTTGAAGTTTGAACTCGAAGGTTGAATTTGAAGGTTGAACTTGAAGGTTCAACTTGAAGTTGAAACTTGAAGGTTGAACTTGAAGGTTGAACTTGGAGTTTGAGCTTGAAGGTTCAACTTGAAGGTTCTACTTGAAGTTTGAACTTGAAGGTTGAACTCGAAGGTTGAACTTGAAGGTTGAACTTGAAGTTTGAACTTGAAGGTTGAACTTAAAGTTCAACTTGAAGTTTGAATTTGACGGTTGAAATTGAAGGTTGAACTTGGAGTTTGAACTTGAAGGTTGAACTTGAAGGTTGAACTTGAAGGTTGAACTAAAAGATTCAACTAGAAGATTCAACTTGAAGGTTGAACTTGAAGGTTGAACTTGAAGTTTGAACTTGGAGGTTCAACTTGGAGGTTCAACTTGAACGTTCAACTTGAAGTTTGAACTTGGAGGTTCAAATTGAAGGTTCAACCTGAAGGTTCAACTTGAAGTTTGAATTCGAAGGTTGAACTTGAAGGTTGAACATGAAGTCTGAACTTGGAGGTCGAACTTGAAGGTTGAACTTGAAGTTTCAACCTGAAGTAATACTTGAAGGTTCAACTTGAAGGTTGAACTTGGATGTTGAACTTGAAGTTTGAACTTGAAGTTAAACTTCAAGGTTGAACTTGGAGGTTGTACTTGAAGGTTTAACTTAAAGCTTGAACGTGAGGTTGAACTTAAAGTTTCAACTTGGAGTTCGAACTTGGTGTTTGAACTTGTGGGTTGAACTTGAAGGTTGAACTTGAAGGTTTGACTTGAGGGTCGAACTCGAAGTTTGAACTTGAAGGTTGAACTTGAAGGTTGAACTCGGAGTTTGAACTTGAAGTTAAACTTGAAGGTTAAACTTGAAGGTTGTACTTGGAGGTTCAACTCGAAGGTAAAACTTGAAGAATTAACTCGAAGTTTGAACTTGAAGGTTGAACATGAAGTTTGAACTTGAAGATTGAACTTGAAGGTTGAACTTGAAGTTTCAACTTGAAGGTTGAATTCGAAGTTTGAACTTGCAGTTTAACTTGAAGGTTGAACTTGAAGGTTATACTTGGAGGTTCAACTTGAAGGTTATACTTGGAGGTTCAACTTGAAGTTTCAACTTGAAGGTTGAACTTGAAGTTAGAACTCGGAGGTTGTACTTGAAGGTTGAACTTGAAGGTTCAATTCGAAAGTTGAATTCGAAGTTTGAACGTGAAGGTTGAACTTGAAGAATCAACCTGAAGTTTGAACTCGAAGGTTGAACTCAAAGGTTCAACTTTAAGTTTGAACTTGGAGATCGAACTCGAAGGTTGAACTTGGAGGTTGAACTTGAAGTTTGAACTTTCAGTTAAACATGAAGGTTGAACTTGAAGGTTGAGCTTGGAGGTTGTACTTGGAGGTTCAACTTGAAGGTTGAACTTGAAGTTTGAACTTGGAGGTTGAACTTGGAGGTTGAACTTGGAGGTTGAACTTGAAGGTTGTACTTGAAGGTTCAACTTGAATTTTGAATTCGAAGGTTCAACTCGAAGTTTGAGCTTGAAGGTTGAACTTGAAGTTTGAACTTGAAGGTTGAACTTGAAGGTTCAACTCGAAGTTTGAACTTGAAGGATGATCTTGAAGGTTGAACTTGAAGTTTGAACTTGAAGTTGTTTTTGAAGGTTGAACTCGAAGGTTGAACTTGAAGGTTCAACCTGAAGGTTCAACTTGAAGGTTCAACTTGAAGATTCAACTTGAAGTTTAAACTTGAAGGTTAAACTCGAAGGTTGAACTCGAAAGTTGAACTTGGAGGTTGAACTTGAAGGTTGAACTTGAAGGTTGTACTTGAAGGTTCAACTAGAATATCGAACTTGGAGGTTGAACTTGAAGTTTGAACTTGGAGGTTGAACTTGAAGGTTGAACTTGAAGTTTGAACCTGGAGTTATGCTTGAAGGTTCAACTCGAAGGTTGAACTTGAAGGTTGAACTTGAAGTTTGAACTTGAAAATAAACTTGGAGGTTGAACTTGAAGGTTGAACTTGAAGTTTGAACTTGAAGGTTGAACTTGAAGGTTGAACTTGAAGGTTGAACTTGAAGTTTGAAATTGAAGTTGAACTTGTAGGTTGAACCTGAAGTTGTACTCGAAGGTTAAACTTGACGGTTGAACTTGAAGATTTGACTTGAAGTTTGAACTTGTAGGTTCAACTTGAAGGTTGAACTTGAAGTTTCAACTTGAAGTTTGAACTTGAAGTTTGAACTTGAAGGTTGAACTTGGAGGTTGAACTTGAAGTTTGAACTTGCAGTTAAACAGGAAGGTTGAACTTGAAGGTTGAGCTTAGAGGTTGTACTTGGAGGTTCAACTTGAAGGTTGAACTTGAAGTTTGAACTTGAAGGTTGAACTTGAAGGTTGAACTTGAAGTTTGAACTCAAAGGTTGAATTTGAAGGTTGAACTCGAAGGTTCAACTTGAAGTTGAAACTTGAAGGTTGAACTTGAAGGTTGAACTCGGAGTTTGAGCTTGAAGGTTCAACTTGAAGGTTCTACTTGAAAATTGAACTTGAAGGTTGAACTCGAAGGTTGAAGTTGAAGGTTGAACTTGAAGTTTGAACTTGAAAATAAACTTGGAGGTTGAACTTGAAGGTTGTACTTGATGATTCAACTCGAAGTTTGAACGTGAGGTTGAACTTAACGGTTCAACTTGGAGTTTGAACTGGAAGTTTGAACTCGAAGGTTGAACTTAAAGGTTGAACTTGAAGGTTGAACTTGAAGGTTGAACTTGAAGGTTGAACTTGAACCTGGAGTTATGCTTGAAGGTTCAACTCGAAGGTTGAACTTGAAGGTTGAACTTGAAGTTTGAACTTGAAAATAAACTTGGAGGTTGAACTTGAAGGTTGTACTTGAAGTTTGAACTTGAAGGTTGAACTTGAAGGTTGAACTTGAAGGTTGAACTTGAAGTTTGAAATTGAAGTTGAACTTGTAGGTTGAACCTGAAGTTGTACTCGAAGGTTAAACTTGACGGTTGAACTTGAAGATTCAACTTGAAGTTTGAACTTGAAGGTTAAACTTGAAGGTTGAACTCGAAGGTTGAACTTTGGGGTTGAACTTGAAGGTTGAACTTGAAGGTTGTACTTGAAGGTTCAACTAGAATATTGAACTTGGAGGTTGAACTTGAAGTTTGAACTTGGAGGTTGAACTTAGGTTGAACTTGAAGTTTGAACCTGGAGTTATACTTGAAGGTTCATCTCGAAGGTTGAACTTGAAGGTTGAACTTGAAGTTTGAACTTAAAAATAAACTTGGAGGTTGAACTTGAAGGTTGTACTTGATGATTCAACTTGAAGTTTAAACGTGAGGTTGAACTTAACGGTTCAACTTGGAGTTTGAACTGGAAGTTTGAACTCAAAGGTTGAACTTAAAGGTTGAACTTGAAGGTTGAACTTGAAGGTTGAACTTGAAGGTTGAACTTGAAGTTTGAACTTGAAGGTTGAACTTGAAGGTTGAACTTGAGGGTTGAACTTGAAGTTTGAAATTGAAGTTGAACTTGGAGGTTGAACCTGAAGTTGTACTTGAAGGTTAAACTTGAAGGTTGAACTTGAAGATTTGACTTGAAGTTTGAACTTGTAGGTTGAACTTGAAGGTTGAACTTGAAGGTTCAACCTGAAGGTTTAACTTGAAGGTTCAACTTGAAGATTCAACTTGAAGTTTGAACTTGAAAGTTGAACTCGAAGGTTGAACTTGGAGGTTGAAATTGAAGGTTGAACTTGAAGGTTGTACTTGAAGGTTCAACTGAAATATTGAACTTGGAGGTTGAACTTGAAGGTTGTACTTGAAGGTTCAACTTGAATTTTGAACTTGAAGGTTCAACTAGAAGTTTGAGCTTGAAGGTTGAACATGAAGTTTGATCTTGAAGGTTGAACTTGAAGGTTCAACTCGAAGTTTGAACTTGAAATCAATTTTGAAGGTTGAACTCGAAGGTTGAACTTGAAGGTTCAACCTGAAGGTTTAACTTGAAGGTTCAAATTGAAGATTCAACTTGAAGTTTAAACTTGAAGGTTGAACTTGAAGGTTGAACTCGAAGGTTGAACTTGGAGGTTGAACTTGAAGGTTGAACTTGAAGGTTGTACTTGAAGGTTCAACTACAATATTAAACTTGGAGGTTGAACTTGAAGTGCGAACTTGGAGGTTGAACTTGAAGGTTGAACTTAAAGTTTGAACCTGGAGTTATACTTGAAGGTTCAACTCGAACGTTGAACTTGAAGGTTGAACTTGAAGTTTGAACTTGAAAATAAACTTGGAGGTTGAACTTGAAGGTTGTACTTGATGATTCAACTTGAAGTTTAAACGTGAGGTTGAACTTAACGGTCCAACTTGGAGTTTGAACTGGAAGTTTGAACTCGAAGGTTGAACTTAAAGGTTGAACTTGAAGGTTGAACTTGAAGGTTGAACTTGAAGGTTGAACTTGAAGTTTGAACTTGAAGTTTGAACTTGAAGGTTGAACTTGAAGGTTGAACTTGAAGTTTGAAATTGAAGTTGAACTTGGAGGTTGAGCCTGAAGTTGTACTTGAAGGTTCAACTTGAAGGTTGAACTTGAAGATCTGACTTGAAGTTTGAACTTGTAGGTTGAACTTGAAGGTTGAACTTGAAGTTTCAACTTGAAGGTTGAACTTGAAGGTTGAACTTGAAGGTTCAACCTGAAGGTTTAACTTGAAGGTTCAACCTGAAGATTCAACTTGAAGTTTGAACTTGAAGGTTAAACTTGAAGGTTGAACTCGAAGGTTGAACTTGGAGGTTGAACTTGAAGGTTGAACTTTAAGGTTGTACTTGAAGGTTCAACTAGAATATTAAACTTGGAGGTTGAACTTGAAGTTTGAACTTGGAGGTTGAACTTGAAGGTTGAACTTAAAGTTTGAACCTGGAGTTATACTTGAAGGTTCAACTCGAAGGTTGAACTTGAAGGTCGAACTTGAAGTTTGAACTTAAAAATAAACTTGAAGGTTGAACTTGAAGGTTGTACTTGATGATTCAACTTGAAGTTTAAACGTGAGGTTGAACTTAACGGTTCAACTTGGAGTCTGAACTGGAAGTTTGAACTCGAAGGTTGAACTTGAAGGTTGAACTTGAAGGTTGAACTTGAAGGTTGAACTTGAAGGTTGAACTTGAAGTTTGAACTTGGAGGTTGTACTCGAAGGTTCAACTTGAAAGTTGAACTTGAAGTTTGAACGTGAATTATGAACTTGAAGGTTCAACTTGAAGTTTGAACTTGAAGGTTGAACTTGAAGGTTGAACTTGAAGTTTGAACTTGGAGTTAATTTTGAAGGTTGAACTTGAAGGTTGAACTTGAAGGTTGAACTTGAAGGTTGTACTTAGAGGTTGAACTTGAATTTTGAACTTGCAGTTAAACATGAAGGTTGAACTTGAAGGTCGAGCTTGGAGGTTGTACTTGGAGGTTCAACTTGAAGGTTGAACTTGAAGTTTGAACTTGAAGGTTGAACTTGGAGGTTGTACTCGAAGGTTCAACTTGAAAGTTGAACTTGAAGTTTGAACGTGAATTATGAACTTGAAGGTTCAACTTGAAGTTTGAACTTGAAGGTTGACTTTGAAGGTTGAACTCGAAACTTGAACTCGAATGTTGAAATCGAAGTTAAACCTGGAAGTTGAACGGGAAGGTTGAACTTGAAGGTTGAACTCGAATTTTGAACTTGAAGGTTGAACTTGAAGGTAGAACTCGAAGTTTTAACTTGAAGGTTGAACTTGAAGGTGGATCTCGAAGTTTGAACTTGGAGGTTGAACTTGAAGGTTCAATTTGAAGTAAAAACTTGAAGGTTGAACTGGAAAGTTGAACTTGGAGTTTTAGCTTGAAGGTTCAACTTGAAGGTTCTACTTGAAGTTTGAACTCGAAGGTCGAACTTGAAAGTTGAACTTGAAGTTTGAACGTGAATTATGAACTTGAAGGTTCAACTTGAAGGTTGAACTTGAAGGTTGACTTTGAAGGTTGAACTCGAAACTTGAACTCGAATGTTGAAATCGAAGTTAAACCTGAAGGTTGAACGAGAAGGTTGAACTTGAAGGTTGATCTCGAAGTTTGAACTTGGAGGTTGAACATGAAGGTTCAATTTGAAGTAAAAACTTGAAGGTTGAACTGGAAGGTTGAACTTGGAGTTTTAGCTCGAAGGTTCAACTTGAAGGTTCTACTTGTAGTTTGAACTCAAAGGTCGAATTTGAAGGTTGAACTTGGAGTTTGAACTTGGAATTGAACTTGCAGGTTGAACTTGAAGGTTTTACTTGGGGGTTTGACTTGAAGGTTGAACTTGAAGGTTGAACTTGAAGGTTCAACTTGAAGTTTGAGCTTGAAGGTTAAACTTGAAGTTTGATTTTGAATGTTGAACTTGAAGGTTTAACTCGAAGTTTGAACTTGAAGGAAGATCTTGAAGATTGAACTTGAAGTTTGAACTTGAATGATGAACTTGAAGTTAAACTTGAAGGTTGAACTAGAAGGTTACATTCGATGGTTGAACTTGAAGTTTGAACTTGAAGGTTGAACTCAAAGGTTGAACTTGAAGTTTGAACTTAGAGGTTGAACTTGAAGGTTGAACTTGAAGGTTGAACTCAAAATTTGAACTCGAAGGTTGAATTTGAAGGTTGAACTTGAAGGTTCAACTCGAAGTTAAAACTTGAAGGTTGAACTTGAAGGTTGAACTTGAAGGTTGAACTTGGATTTTGAGCTTGAAGGTTCAACTTGAAAGTTCTACTTGAAGTTTGAACTAGAAGGTTGAACTCGAAGGTTGAACTTGAAGGTTCAACATGAAGTTTGACTTTGAAGGTCGAACTCGAAGGTTGAACTTGAAGTTTGAACCTGAAGTAAGACTAGAAGGTTGAACTTGAAGGTTGTACTTGAAGGTTCAACTTGAATTTTGAACTTGAAGGTTCAACTTGAAGTTTGAGCTTGAAGGTTGAACTTGAAGTTTGAACTTGAAGGTTGAACTCGAAGGTTCAACTCGAAGTTTGAACTTGGAGGATGATCTTGAAGGTTGAACTTGAAGTTTGAACTTGAAGAAAATTTTGAAGGTTGAACTTGAAGGTTCAACCTGAAGATTCAGCTTGAAGGTTCAACTTGAAGGTTCAACTTGAAGGTTCAACTTGAAGGTTCAACTTGAAGTTTAAACTTGAAGGTTAAACTTGAAGGTTGAAATTGAAGGTTGAACTCGAAGGTTGAACTTGGAGGTTGAACTTGAAGGTTGAACTTGAAGGTTGTACTTGAAGGTTCAACTTGAATATTGAACTTGGAGGTTGAACTTGAAGGTTGAACTTGAAGTTTGAACCTGAAGTTATACTTGAAGGTTCAACTCGAAGGTAGAACTTGAAGGTTGAACTCAAGGTTTGAACTTGAAAATGAACTTGGAGGTTGAACTTGAAGGTTGTACTCGATGATTCAACTTGAAGTTTAACGTGAGGTTGAACTCGACGGTTCAACCCGGAGTTTGAACTGGAAGTTTGAACTCGAAGGTTGAACTTAAAGGTTGAACTTGAAGGTTGAATTCGAAGGTTAAACTCGAAGGTTGAACTTGAAGTTTGAACTTGAAGGTTGAACTTGAAGTTTGAAATTGAAGTTGAACTTGGAGGTTGAACCTGAAGTTGTTTTTGAAGGTTAAACTTGAAGATTGAACTGGTAGATTTGACTTGGAGTTTGAACTTGTAGGTTGAACTTGAAGGTTGAACTTGAAGTTTCAACTTGAAGTTTGAACTTGAAGTTTGAACTTGAAGGTTGAACTTGGAGGTTGAACTTGGAATTTGAACTTGCAGTTGAACATGAAGGTTGAACTTGAAGGTTGAGCTTGGAGGTTGTACTTGGAGGTTCAACTTGAAGGTTGAACTTGAAGTTTGAACTTGAAGGTTGAATTCGGAGATTGTAATCGAAGGTTCAACATGAGAGTTGAACTTGAAGTTCGAACGTGAATTATGAACTTGAAGGTTCAACTTGAAGTTTGAACTTGAAGGTTGACTTTGAAGGTTTAACTCGAAACTTGAACTCGAATGTTGAAATCGAAGTTAAACCTGAAGATTGAACTGGAAGGTTGAACTTGAAGGTTGAACTCGAAGTTTGAACTTGAAGGTTGAACTTGAAGGTTGAACTCGAAGCTTGAACTTGAAGGTTGAACTTGAAGGTTGATCTTGAAGTTTGAACTTGAAGGTTGAACCTGAAGGTTTAATTTGAAGTAAAAACTTGGAATTGAACTTGCAGGTTGAACTTGAAGGTTTTATTTGGGGGTTTGACTTGAAGGTTGAACTTGAAGGTTCAACTTGGAGTTTGAGCTTGAAGGTTGAACTTGAAGTCAAACTTGAAGGTTGAACTTGAAGGTTGAACTTGAAGTTTGAACTCGAAGGTTGAATTTGAAGGTTGAACTCGAAGGTTCAACTCGAAGTTCAAACTTGAAGGTTGAACTTGGAGTTTGAGCTTGAAGTTTCAACTTGAAGGTTCTACTTGAAAATTGAACTTGAAGGTTGAACTCGAAGGTTGAACTTGAAGGTTGAACTTGAAGGTTGAACTTGAAGATTTGACTTGAAGTTTGAACTTGTAGGTTCAACTTGAAGGTTGAACTTGAAGTTTCGACTTGAAGTTTGAACTTGAAGTTTGAACTTGAAGGTTGAACTTGGAGGTTGAACTTGAAGTTTGAACTTGCAGTTAAACATGAAGGTTGAACTTGAAGGTTGAGCTTAGAGGTTGTACTTGGAGGTTCAACTTGAAGGTTGAACTTGAAGTTTGAACTTGAAGGTTGAACTTGAAGGTTGAACTTGAAGTTCGAACTTGAAGGTTGAACTTGAAGGTTGAACTTGAAGTTTGAACTCGAAGGTTGAATTTGAAGGTTGAACTCGAAGGTTCAACTCGAAGTTTAAACTTGAAGGTTGAACTTGAAGGTTGAACTTGGAGTTTGAGCTTGAAGGTTCAACTTGAAGGTTCTACTTGAAAATTGAACTTGAAGGTTGAACTCGAAGGTTGAACTTGAAGGTTGAACTTGAAGTTTGTACTTGAAGGTTGAACTTCAAGTTTAACTTGAAGTTTGAATTTGAAGGTTGAAATTGAAGGTTGAACTTGGAGTTTGAACTTGAAGGTTGAACTTGAAGGTTGAACTAGAAGATTCGACTAGAAGATTCAACTTGAAGGTTGAACTTGAAGGTTGAACTTGAATTTTGAACTTGAAGGTTCAACTTGAACGTTCAACTTGAAGTTTGAACTTGGAGGTTGAAATTAAAGGTTCAACTTGTAGGTTCAACTTGAAGTTTGAATTTGAAGGTTGAACTTGAAGGTTGAACATGAAGTTTGAGCTTGGAGGTCGAACTTGAAGGTTGAACTTGAAGTTTCAACCTGAAGTTATACTTGAAGGTTCAACTTGAAGGTTGAACTTGGATGTTGAACTTGAAATTTGAACTTGAAGTTAAACTTGAAGGTTGAACTTGGAGGTTGTACTTGGAAGTTTAACTTGAAGTTTGAACGTGAGGTTGAACTTGAAGGTTCAACTTGGAGTTCGAACTTGGAGTTTGAACTCGTGGGTCGAACTTGAAGGTTGAACTCGAAGGTTTAACTTGAGGGTCGAACTCGAAGTTTGAACTTGAAGGTTGAACTTGAAGGTTGAACTCGGAGTTTGAACTTGAAGTTAAACTTGAAGGTTGAACTTGAAGGTTGTACTTGGAGGTTCAACTTGAAGGTTGAATTTGAAGAATTAACTCGAAGTTTGAACTTGAAGGTTGAACATGAAGTTTGAACTTGAAGACTGAACTTGAAGGTTGAACTTGAAGTTTCAACTCAAAGGTTGAATTCGAAGTTTGAACTTGCAGTTAAACTCGAAGGTTGAACTTGAAGGTTATACTTGGAGGTTCAACTTGAAGTTTCAACTTGAAGGTTGAACTTGAAGTTAGAACTCGAAGGTTGTACTTGAAGGTTGAACATGAAGGTTCAATTCGAAAGTTGAATTCGAAGTTTGAACGTGAAGGTTGAACTTGAAGAATCAACCTGAAGTTTGAACTCGAAGGTTGAACTCGAAGGTTGAACTCAAAGGTTCAACTTTAAGTTTGAACTTGAAGATCGAACTCGAAGGTTGAACTTGAAGGTTGAACTTGGAGGTTGTACTTGAAGGTTCAACTTGAAGTTTGAACGTTAGGTTGAACTTGAAGGTTCAACTTGGAGTTCGAACTTGGAGTTTGAACTCGTAGGTTGGACTTAAAGGTTGAACTTGGAGGTTAAACATGAGGGTTGAACTTGAAGTTTGAACTTGAAGGTTAAATTTGAAGGTTGAACTTGAAGGTTGAACTCGGAGTTCGAACTTGAAGTTAAACTTGAAGGTTGAATTCGAAGGTTGTACTTGGAGGTTCAACTTGAAGGTTAAACTTGAAGAATCAACTCGAAGTTTGAACTTGAAGGTTGAACTTGAAGTTTCAACTTGAAGTTTGAACTCGAAGTTTGAACTTGAAGGTCGAATTCGAAGTTTGAACTTGCAGTTGTACTCGGAGGTTGAACTTGTAGGTTGTACTTGGAAGTTCAACTTGAAGTTTCGACTTGAAGGTTGAACTTGAAGTTAGAACTCGGAGGTTTACTTGAAGGTTGAACTTGAAGGTTCAATTCGAGAGTTGAGTTTGAAGTTTGAACGTGAAGGTTGAACTTGAAGGTTCAACTTGAAGTTTGAACTTGAAGGTTGAACTCGAAGGTTGAACTTGAAGGTTCAACTTGAAGTTTGAACTTGAAGGTCGAACTCGAAGGTTGAACTTGAAGTTTGAACTTGAAGTTAGACTTGAAGGTTGAACTCGAAGGTTGTACTTGAAGTTTCAACTTGAATTTTGAACTTGAAGGTTCAACTTGAAGTTTGAGCTTGAAGGTTAAACTTGAAGTTTGAACTTGAATGTTGAACTTGAAGTTGAACTTGAAGGTTGAACTAGAAATGTACATTCCATGGTTGAATTTGAAGTTTGAACTTGAAGGTTGAAATTAAAGGTTGAACTTGAAGTTTGAACTTGAAGGTTGAACTTGTAGGTTGAACTTGAAGTTTGAACTTGAAGGTTGAATTTGAAGGTTGAACTTGAAGGTTCAACTTGGAGTTGAAACTTGAAGGTTGAACTTGAAGGTTGAACTTGGAGTTTGAGCTTGAAGGTTCAACTTGAAGGTTCTACTTGAAGTTTGAACTTGAAGGATAAACTCGGAGGTTGAACTTGAAGGTTGAACTTGAAGTTTGAACTTGAAGGTTGAACTTAAAGTTCAACTTGAAGTTTGAATTTGAAGGTTGAAATTGAAGGTTCAACTTGGAGTTTGAACCTGAAGGTTGAACTTGAAGGTTGAACTTGAAGGTTCAACTTGAAGTTTGAACTTGAAGGTTGAACTTGAAGTTTGAACTTGAAGGTTCAACTTGAACATTCAACTTGCAGTTTGAACTTGGAGGTTGAAATTGAAGGTTCAACTTGAAGGTTCAACTTGAAGTTTGAACTTTTAGGTTGAACTCGAAGGTTGAACTTGAAGGTTGAACGTGCAGTTTGAACTTGAAATTTGAACTTGAAGTTAAACTTGGAGGTTGAACTTGAAGGTTGAACTCAAAGGTTGAATTTGGAGTTTGAACTTGAAGGTTGAACTCGGAGTTTGAACCTGAAGTTATACTTGAAGGTTCAACTTGAAGGTTGAATTTGGATGTTGAACTTGAAGTTTTAACTTGAAAGTAAACTTGAAGGTTGAACTTAGAGGTTGTACTTGAAGGATTAACTTGAAGTTTGAACGTGAGGTTGAACTTGAAGGTTCAACTTGGAGTTCGAACTTGGAGTTTGAACTCGTAGGTTGAACTTAAAGGTTGAACTTGAAGGTTGAACTTGAGAGTTGAACTTGAAGTTTGAACTTGAAGGTTGAACTCGAAGGTTGAACTCGGAGTTTGAACTTGAAGTTGAACTTGAAGACTGAACTTGAAGGTTGAACTTGAAGTTTCAACTCGAAGTTTGAACTCGAAGTTTGAACTTGAAGGTTGAACTTGAAGGTTGAATTCGAAGTTTGAACTTGCAGTTAAACTTGAAGGTTGAACTTGTAGGTTGAACTTGAAGGTTGAACTTGAAGGTTGTACTTATAGGTTCAACTTGAAGTTTCAACTTGAAGGTTGAACTTGAACTCTGAACTCGAAGGTTGAACTTGAAGGTTGAACTTGAAGGTTCAATTCGAAAGTTGAATTTGAAGTTTGAACGTGAAGGTTGAACTTGAAAGTTCAACTTGAAGTTTGAACTTGAAGGTCGAATTCGAAGGTTGAACTTGAAGTTTGAGCTTGAAGGTTAAACTTGAAGTTTGATTTTGAATGTTGAACTTGAAGGTTTAACTCGAAGTTTGAACTTGAAGGAAGATCTTGAAGATTGAACTTGAAGTTTGAACTTGAATGATGAACTTGAAGTTAAACTTGAAGGTTGAACTAGAAGGTTACATTCGATGGTTGAACTTGAAGTTTGAACTTGAAGGTTGAACTCAAAGGTTGAACTTGAAGTTTGAACTTAGAGGTTGAACTTGAAGGTTGAACTTGAAGGTTGAACTCAAAATTTGAACTCGAAGGTTGAATTTGAAGGTTGAACTTGAAGGTTCAACTCGAAGTTAAAACTTGAAGGTTGAACTTGAAGGTTGAACTTGAAGGTTGAACTTGGATTTTGAGCTTGAAGGTTCAACTTGAAAGTTCTACTTGAAGTTTGAACTAGAAGGTTGAACTCGAAGGTTGAACTTGAAGGTTCAACATGAAGTTTGACTTTGAAGGTCGAACTCGAAGGTTGAACTTGAAGTTTGAACCTGAAGTAAGACTAGAAGGTTGAACTTGAAGGTTGTACTTGAAGGTTCAACTTGAATTTTGAACTTGAAGGTTCAACTTGAAGTTTGAGCTTGAAGGTTGAACTTGAAGTTTGAACTTGAAGGTTGAACTCGAAGGTTCAACTCGAAGTTTGAACTTGGAGGATGATCTCGAAGGTTGAACTTGAAGTTTGAACTTGAAGAAAATTTTGAAGGTTGAACTTGAAGGTTCAACCTGAAGATTCAGCTTGAAGGTTCAACTTGAAGGTTCAACTTGAAGGTTCAACTTGAAGGTTCAACTTGAAGTTTAAACTTGAAGGTTAAACTTGAAGGTTGAAATTGAAGGTTGAACTCGAAGGTTGAACTTGGAGGTTGAACTTGAAGGTTGAACTTGAAGGTTGTACTTGGAGGTTCAACTTGAATATTGAACTTGGAGGTTGAACTTGAAGGTTGAACTTAAAGTTTGAACCTGAAGTTATACTTGAAGGTTCAACTCGAAGGTAGAACTTGAAGGTTGAACTCGAGGTTTGAACTTGAAAATAAACTTGGAGGTTGAACTTGAAGGTTGTACTTGATGATTCAACTTGAAGTTTAACGTGAGGTTGAACTCGACGGTTCAACCTGGAGTTTGAACTGGAAGTTTGAACTCGAAGGTTGAACTTGAAGGTTGAACTTGAAGGTTGAACTTGAAGGTTAAACTCGAAGGTTGAACTTGAAGTTTGAACTTGAAGGTTGAACTTGAAGTTTGAAATTGAAGTTGAACTTGGAGGTTGAACCTGAAGTTGTTTTTGAAGGTTAAACTTGAAGATTGAACTGGTAGATTTGACTTGGAGTTTGAACTTGTAGGTTGAACTTGAAGGTTGAACTTGAAGTTTCAACTTGAAGTTTGAACTTGAAGTTTGAACTTGAAGGTTGAACTTGGAGGTTGAACTTGGAATTTGAACTTGCAGTTGAACATGAAGGTTGAACTTGAAGGTTGAGCTTGGAGGTTGTACTTGGAGGTTCAACTTGAAGGTTGAACTTGAAGTTTGAACTTGAAGGTTGAATTCGGAGGTTGTAATCGAAGGTTCAACATGAAAGTTGAACTTGAAGTTCGAACGTGAATTATGAACTTGAAGGTTCAACTTGAAGTTTGAACTTGAAGGTTGACTTTGAAGGTTTAACTCGAAACTTGAACTCGAATGTTGAAATCGAAGTTAAACCTGAAGATTGAACTGGAAGGTTGAACTTGAAGGTTGAACTCGAAGTTTGAACTTGAAGGTTGAACTTGAAGGTTGAACTCGAAGCTTGAACTTGAAGGTTGAACTTGAAGGTTGATCTTGAAGTTTGAACTTGAAGGTTGAACCTGAAGGTTTAATTTGAAGTAAAAACTTGGAATTGAACTTGCAGGTTGAACTTGAAGGTTTTATTTGGGGGTTTGACTTGAAGGTTGAACTTGAAGGTTCAACTTGGAGTTTGAGCTTGAAGGTTGAACTTGAAGTCAAACTTGAAGGTTGAACTTGAAGGTTGAACTTGAAGTTTGAACTCGAAGGTTGAATTTGAAGGTTGAACTCGAAGGTTCAACTCGAAGTTCAAACTTGAAGGTTGAACTTGGAGTTTGAGCTTGAAGTTTCAACTTGAAGGTTCTACTTGAAAATTGAACTTGAAGGTTGAACTCGAAGGTTGAACTTGAAGGTTGAACTTGAAGGTTGAACTTGAAGATTTGACTTGAAGTTTGAACTTGTAGGTTCAACTTGAAGGTTGAACTTGAAGTTTCGACTTGAAGTTTGAACTTGAAGTTTGAACTTGAAGGTTGAACTTGGAGGTTGAACTTGAAGTTTGAACTTGCAGTTAAACATGAAGGTTGAACTTGAAGGTTGAGCTTAGAGGTTGTACTTGGAGGTTCAACTTGAAGGTTGAACTTGAAGTTTGAACTTGAAGGTTGAACTTGAAGGTTGAACTTGAAGTTCGAACTTGAAGGTTGAACTTGAAGGTTGAACTTGAAGTTTGAACTCGAAGGTTGAATTTGAAGGTTGAACTCGAAGGTTCAACTCGAAGTTTAAACTTGAAGGTTGAACTTGAAGGTTGAACTTGGAGTTTGAGCTTGAAGGTTCAACTTGAAGGTTCTACTTGAAAATTGAACTTGAAGGTTGAACTCGAAGGTTGAACTTGAAGGTTGAACTTGAAGTTTGTACTTGAAGGTTGAACTTCAAGTTTAACTTGAAGTTTGAATTTGAAGGTTGAAATTGAAGGTTGAACTTGGAGTTTGAACTTGAAGGTTGAACTTGAAGGTTGAACTAGAAGATTCGACTAGAAGATTCAACTTGAAGGTTGAACTTGAAGGTTGAACTTGAATTTTGAACTTGAAGGTTCAACTTGAACGTTCAACTTGAAGTTTGAACTTGGAGGTTGAAATTAAAGGTTCAACTTGTAGGTTCAACTTGAAGTTTGAATTTGAAGGTTGAACTTGAAGGTTGAACATGAAGTTTGAGCTTGGAGGTCGAACTTGAAGGTTGAACTTGAAGTTTCAACCTGAAGTTATACTTGAAGGTTCAACTTGAAGGTTGAACTTGGATGTTGAACTTGAAATTTGAACTTGAAGTTAAACTTGAAGGTTGAACTTGGAGGTTGTACTTGGAAGTTTAACTTGAAGTTTGAACGTGAGGTTGAACTTGAAGGTTCAACTTGGAGTTCGAACTTGGAGTTTGAACTCGTGGGTCGAACTTGAAGGTTGAACTCGAAGGTTTAACTTGAGGGTCGAACTCGAAGTTTGAACTTGAAGGTTGAACTTGAAGGTTGAACTCGGAGTTTGAACTTGAAGTTAAACTTGAAGGTTGAACTTGAAGGTTGTACTTGGAGGTTCAACTTGAAGGTTGAATTTGAAGAATTAACTCGAAGTTTGAACTTGAAGGTTGAACATGAAGTTTGAACTTGAAGACTGAACTTGAAGGTTGAACTTGAAGTTTCAACTCAAAGGTTGAATTCGAAGTTTGAACTTGCAGTTAAACTCGAAGGTTGAACTTGAAGGTTATACTTGGAGGTTCAACTTGAAGTTTCAACTTGAAGGTTGAACTTGAAGTTAGAACTCGAAGGTTGTACTTGAAGGTTGAACTTGAAGGTTCAATTCGAAAGTTGAATTCGAAGTTTGAACGTGAAGGTTGAACTTGAAGAATCAACCTGAAGTTTGAACTCGAAGGTTGAACTCGAAGGTTGAACTCAAAGGTTCAACTTTAAGTTTGAACTTGAAGATCGAACTCGAAGGTTGAACTTGAAGGTTGAACTTGGAGGTTGTACTTGAAGGTTCAACTTGAAGTTTGAACGTTAGGTTGAACTTGAAGGTTCAACTTGGAGTTCGAACTTGGAGTTTGAACTCGTAGGTTGGACTTAAAGGTTGAACTTGGAGGTTAAACATGAGGGTTGAACTTGAAGTTTGAACTTGAAGGTTAAATTTGAAGGTTGAACTTGAAGGTTGAACTCGGAGTTCGAACTTGAAGTTAAACTTGAAGGTTGAATTCGAAGGTTGTACTTGGAGGTTCAACTTGAAGGTTAAACTTGAAGAATCAACTCGAAGTTTGAACTTGAAGGTTGAACTTGAAGTTTCAACTTGAAGTTTGAACTCGAAGTTTGAACTTGAAGGTCGAATTCGAAGTTTGAACTTGCAGTTGTACTCGGAGGTTGAACTTGTAGGTTGTACTTGGAAGTTCAACTTGAAGTTTCGACTTGAAGGTTGAACTTGAAGTTAGAACTCGGAGGTTTACTTGAAGGTTGAACTTGAAGGTTCAATTCGAGAGTTGAGTTTGAAGTTTGAACGTGAAGGTTGAACTTGAAGGTTCAACTTGAAGTTTGAACTTGAAGGTTGAACTCGAAGGTTGAACTTGAAGGTTCAACTTGAAGTTTGAACTTGAAGGTCGAACTCGAAGGTTGAACTTGAAGTTTGAACTTGAAGTTAGACTTGAAGGTTGAACTCGAAGGTTGTACTTGAAGTTTCAACTTGAATTTTGAACTTGAAGGTTCAACTTGAAGTTTGAGCTTGAAGGTTAAACTTGAAGTTTGAACTTGAATGTTGAACTTGAAGTTGAACTTGAAGGTTGAACTAGAAATGTACATTCCATGGTTGAATTTGAAGTTTGAACTTGAAGGTTGAAATTAAAGGTTGAACTTGAAGTTTGAACTTGAAGGTTGAACTTGTAGGTTGAACTTGAAGTTTGAACTTGAAGGTTGAATTTGAAGGTTGAACTTGAAGGTTCAACTTGGAGTTGAAACTTGAAGGTTGAACTTGAAGGTTGAACTTGGAGTTTGAGCTTGAAGGTTCAACTTGAAGGTTCTACTTGAAGTTTGAACTTGAAGGATAAACTCGGAGGTTGAACTTGAAGGTTGAACTTGAAGTTTGAACTTGAAGGTTGAACTTAAAGTTCAACTTGAAGTTTGAATTTGAAGGTTGAAATTGAAGGTTCAACTTGGAGTTTGAACCTGAAGGTTGAACTTGAAGGTTGAACTTGAAGGTTCAACTTGAAGTTTGAACTTGAAGGTTGAACTTGAAGTTTGAACTTGAAGGTTCAACTTGAACATTCAACTTGCAGTTTGAACTTGGAGGTTGAAATTGAAGGTTCAACTTGAAGGTTCAACTTGAAGTTTGAACTTTTAGGTTGAACTCGAAGGTTGAACTTGAAGGTTGAACGTGCAGTTTGAACTTGAAATTTGAACTTGAAGTTAAACTTGGAGGTTGAACTTGAAGGTTGAACTCAAAGGTTGAATTTGGAGTTTGAACTTGAAGGTTGAACTCGGAGTTTGAACCTGAAGTTATACTTGAAGGTTCAACTTGAAGGTTGAATTTGGATGTTGAACTTGAAGTTTTAACTTGAAAGTAAACTTGAAGGTTGAACTTAGAGGTTGTACTTGAAGGATTAACTTGAAGTTTGAACGTGAGGTTGAACTTGAAGGTTCAACTTGGAGTTCGAACTTGGAGTTTGAACTCGTAGGTTGAACTTAAAGGTTGAACTTGAAGGTTGAACTTGAGAGTTGAACTTGAAGTTTGAACTTGAAGGTTGAACTCGAAGGTTGAACTCGGAGTTTGAACTTGAAGTTGAACTTGAAGACTGAACTTGAAGGTTGAACTTGAAGTTTCAACTCGAAGTTTGAACTCGAAGTTTGAACTTGAAGGTTGAACTTGAAGGTTGAATTCGAAGTTTGAACTTGCAGTTAAACTTGAAGGTTGAACTTGAAGGTTGAACTTGAAGGTTGAACTTGAAGGTTGTACTTATAGGTTCAACTTGAAGTTTCAACTTGAAGGTTGAACTTGAACTCTGAACTCGAAGGTTGAACTTGAAGGTTGAACTTGAAGGTTCAATTCGAAAGTTGAATTTGAAGTTTGAACGTGAAGGTTGAACTTGAAAGTTCAACTTGAAGTTTGAACTTGAAGGTTGAACTCGAAGGTTGAACTTGAAGGTTCAACTTGAAGTTTGAACTTGAAGGTCGAATTCGAAGGTTGAACTTGAAGTTTGACTTGAGGTTTGAGCTTGAAGGTTAAACTTGGAGTTCGAACTTGAATGTTGAACTCGAAGTTAAACTTGAAGGTTGAACTAGAAAGTTACATTCGATGGTTGAACTTGAAGTTTGAACTTGAAGGTTGAACTTGAAGGTTGAACTTGAAGGTTGAACTTGAAGTTTGAACTCGAAGGTTGAATTTGAAGGTTGAAGTTGAAGGTTCAACTTGAAGTTGAAACTTGAAGGTTGAACTTGAAGGTTGAACTTGAAGTTTGAGCTTGAAGGTTCAACTTGAAGGTTCTACTTGAAGTTTGAACTTGAAGGTTGAACTCGAAGGTTGAACTTGAAGGTTGAACTTGAAGTTTGAACTTGAAGGTTGAACTTAAAGTTCAACTTGAAGTTTGAATTTGACGGTTGGAATTGAAGGTTGAACTTGGAGTTTGAACTTGAAGGTTGAACTTGAAGGTTGAACTTGGAGGTTGAACTAGAAGATTTAACTAGAAGATTCAACTTGAAGGTTGAACTTGAAGGTTGAACTTGAAGTTTGAACTTGGAGGTTCAACTTGGAGGTTCAACTTGAACGTTCAACTTGAAGTTTGAACTTGGAGGTTCAAATTGAAGGTTCAACCTGAAGGTTCAACTTGAAGTTTGAATTCGAAGGTTGAACTTGAAGGTTGAACATGAAGTTTGAACTTAGAGGTCGAACTTGAAGGTTGAACTTGAAGTTTCAACCTGAAGTAATACTTGAAGGTTCAACTTGAAGGTTGAACTTGGATGTTGAACTTGAAGTTTGAACTTGGAGTTAAACTTCAAGGTTGAACTTGGAGGTTGTACTTGAAGGTTTAACTTGAAGCTTGAACGTGAGGTTGAACTTAAAGTTTCAACTTGGAGTTCGAACTTGGTGTTTGAACTCGTGGGTTGAACTTGAAGGTTGAACTTGAAGGTTTGACTTGGGGGTCGAACTCGAAGTTTGAACTTGAAGGTTGAACTTGAAGGTT